>JAODAC010017000.1:8094-18107 GCA_027575185.1 Mimaenictus wilsoni | reverse complement strand
TACTTGAATCACTTCCGAAAACTAGTTCTATCTCTGTCCGTTCAACGCAAATTCTATATGTTTCGCTTTATCTATTCAAGTCTCAATATTCCATTAGCAAGAATGTGAAGTATATTCTAATCAGCCCTAGTTATAATGTTACAAAAGTATTTCTCCCTTAAAATTGACAATGTTAAATTTAGGTTAGACTACAGTAGTTTAAGATAAGGTAAGGAAAAATATTCTGGTAGACTTATATTTCGATGTCAATCTTTACTATTTAGACATAAATTTCAATAGACACATCATTGGCAACAAAATTTTTTTTTGAAACACTTCAGAAAACCAGCTCTATCTCTGTTTGTTCAACGCAAATTCTATATGTTTCGCTTTATCTTTACGAATGTAACATGCTTTTAGCAAGAATGTGAAGTCTATTCGAATTACCCCTAATCATAATGTTACAGAAATAGTTCTCCTCTAAAATTAACAATGTTGGGATTTACGTAAAAGTTATCCTGATTGACTTAAAGTGTCGATGTGAATATTTACTAATATGACATAAATTTCAATAGACGCATCATAAGAACAAAAATTATTTGAAATACCTGAGAAACCTATCCCTATCTCTTTTTGTGCAAAGGTAATTCCATATGCTTCCCTTTATTTCCACATACTCGCATCGTCATCTTTAATAATCTAAAGTCAATTCAAATTTTCCAAAAACAAATCTAACAAAATAATAAAAAAACGTCAACGAGGTTCTTGAAATATATGAATGGAGCAGTAAAAAATACAAAGCAATCGTTTAAAACAAAGAAAAACCTCTGAAACAAGAACAATTTGTATCCGCCTGGAATATCTATACTATAAACCCAACAATGGGGCGTTATAAACCAATTGTTATTTTTGAAGAGCTCTGCTATTCGTGTCTTCGTTTCCGTGCCTCTTTTCTCAGCCGGCCTGTAAATTACACCCACCCGACAACATTATTATGCACATATACATTATATATAGAAATAGGAAGTGATATTTTTTCAAGCGCCAAAGAGAAAACCCGACCAACGAACGCGTTTATTCTCCTTCATGCTTCGCGGGTATGGGTAATAATTCACATACCGAGTGTCCCACTAACTTATTACGAATCCCACGCAATACAATGAGCAAATCCACCTTAGAATATTCAAACGTGCCAGCGAGTCTTACGTAAGATTAGGTATAATAAAAGCGTAACAAAAAAAAAAAACTCGCGCTCGTACTGTTTAACATTTCAAACGTGTTCATCGTGCGCAAACGAGGTGCAATTAGTCCGTCGCCATCTCACTTCCCTCTACTCTACACACTTCGCTGCCTAAACTACTTTTTAATAAACAACAATAACTTAATTCCACGCATGCGCAACATACGTATTCTTCATCTACCAACCGCGAACAAACGTTTTTCCTTCGTTCGCAACGGATGAAATAATCCGATTCATGCTAATTCCTTTTAACTGCTCTGTTCTAATTTGCTCTGCAAATTAGAATCGCCGCCATTTGCAACCGTTATTAATGTACGTTTGCATCAATCCTCCTGTCGGACAATCTCACAATCTTTCCTGCATAAATATGTTTTTTTTTTTTGCCTGTCGGAATACCCGGTGTTTACGTTCATTTTAGAAAATTCACTAATTAATTGATATCGCCTTACATTTCCATCCGACAGCGCTTCGGATTGCCGTTTACCTTCTACATTTTAATCACGATAGCCGAGGGATTGCAGGAAATTGTTTTCTTTTATTCCCATCTTCATTTTCATCTTCAATATAGCTCGAGGATATGCTTCATTAGAGATCGCAACGAATATTTTGCAAACTTCGAGTGGGGTTAACAAGTCGATTCGTCTTTTCCGGAGTGAAGTTGATTGAAATGATTGCAGATGGACGAGAAGAGGGTGCAAATTTCTATAGCTCGAGGGCGATCCCTCACAAAAATTTCCAAACTTCGACTGCATAATCTTTTCTTCGCTTTTAGGAATTGGAAAAACTTGGCTGTCCTCTGGTAAATCATGAATTAATTCAAAAACATTGTCGTTAATCACTAATTTCAAATTAAATCTGAATGGACACATCAAAATGAAACAATATTTGAACCGTTTCTGAAAACTATCTTTATTTCTGTCTATTCAACTTAAATTCTATATGCTTTCGCTTTGTCTTTTCGATTGTCACTATTCTTCTGGCAAGAATGTAAAGTCTATTCTAATTATCTTAATTAATGTAACACAAGTCAAATGTCATAATAGAATTTTTAATTTAGGTTAGTTTATGTTAGTTTATAGTTAGGTTTATTATACAATGATCATGGTAGAATTAAACTTTCCATGTTTTAATGTTAATATTGACTAAACTTTAAATATAATTTCAACAGACGCATCATAAGTCAAAAGAAGTTGGAAACACCTTTGAAAACTAGTTCGATCTCTGTCTGGTCAATGCAAATTTTATATGTTTCACTCTGTCTTTTCGTAACTCTGCTTAACCGTCAGAAAACTAAAGTCTATTCTAATACATACTCCAATTAACCTTGTAAACTAACTTAAAATGATTTTTGCCTTAACTTTGGTTATGTTAGATTGAGATGTGATAGTTAATGTTCAACTGATGATATTAGGAGAAATAAGAATTTAACTTTGCATTTTTCAACGTTAATATTTGCTAAACTTTAAATATAATTTCAACCGACATATCTTAAGTCAAAAAAAGTTGGAAACACCTTTGAAAACTAGTTCGATCTCTGTCTGGTCAATGCAAATTTTATATGTTTCGCTTTGTTTTTCGTAACTCTGTCTTAACTGTCAGAAAACTAAAGTCTATTCTAATACATACTCCAATTAACCTTACAAACTAGCTTAAAACGATTTTTGCCTTAACTTTGGTTATGTTAGATTGAGATTTGATAGTTAATTTTCAACTGATGACATTAGGAGAGATAAGAATTTAACTTTGCATTTTTCAACGTTAATATTTACTAAACTTTAAATATAATTTCAACCGACGCATCCCAAGTTAAAAAAAGTTGGAAACAGCCCTGAAAACTAGTTCGATCTCTGTCTGGTCAATGCAAATTTTATATGTTTCACTCTGTCTTTTCGTAACTCTGTCTTAACCGTCAGAAAACTAAAGTCTATTCTAATACATACTCCAATTAACGTTATAAACTTGCTTAAAACGATTTTTGCCTTAACTTTGGTTATGTTAGAATGAGATTTGATAGTTAATCTTCAACAGATGACATTAGGGGAGATATGAATTTAACTTTGCATTTGTCAACGTTAATATCTACTAAACGTTAAATATAATTTCAACCGACACATCCCAAGTTAAAAAAAGTTGGAAACAGCCCTGAAAACTAGTTCGATCTCTGTTTGGTCAATGAAAATTTTATATGTTTCGCTTTGTCTTTTCGTAACTCCGTCTAAACTGTCAGAAAACTAAAATCTATTCTAATACATACTCCAATTAACCTTCTAAACAAGCTTAAAACGATTTTTGCCTTAACTTTGATTATGTTAGATTGAGATTTGATAGTTAATTTTCAACTGATGACATTAGGAGAGATAAGAATTTAACTTTGCATTTGTCAACGTTAATATTTGCTAAACTTTAAATATAATTTCAACCGACGCATTCCAAGTCAAAAAAAGTTGGAAACAGCCCTGAAAACTAGTTAGATCTCTGTCTGGTCAATGCAAATTTTATATGTTTCACTCTGTCTTTTCGTAACTCTGTCTTAACTGTCAGAAAACTAAAGTCTATTCTAATACATACTCCAATTAACCTCATAAACTAGCTTAAAACGATTTTAGACTTAACTTTGCTCAGATTTAGATTAGATAGCTAATGTTCAACTGATGAAATTAGGAGAAATTATTTTAGCTTTGATTCGATGGTAAAATAACTGCAACATGTAAAAGAAATAAAAGAAAAAACAAGTAGCTTAGCGTATTCGCGTAACAATGAGAAAGAAGAAGGCCCAATGGTTTTTGTTCGCGTCGAGAGTGGCAAGAAGACATCCGCCGTGGCGTCGCCGGCGTAAATTTCGCGAAACTATTCGCGGTATTACTTCGGCCGAGGCGCGACGGTGGGTTTCGCACACGCCGCGCCGCATGAGCATAACCCACCACATGCCGAATAAAAAGAATTCAAATTATATGCACACGCCTGATTTTGTGCCCTCGAAAGCGCAAACCTCTAAGGCAATGTCGCGACGAGCCGCGCTGGTATTTCATGTTATATTCAGTGTTGTCGCCAATAAATACCGGCGCGCACACATTCGCACCCATTGGCACACACGTCTAACACACATACACACACACACATGCATACATATATATATACTCTCGATTTGCTGGTTTTGCAAAAGCCAAGATGCGCCCGCCTATTGAAATCTCGCGCGTTGCATTCAAATAATCCACTGCGAAAGTATCGCGGATTTATGGAGCGATTTCCATGCGCTGCACCGCGCCGGCTACTGCTAATTAGTGTATAAATTGTGCTAATATTTATTGCTCATTACAATAAGTCTTCGGCGCGACGCTAAACGTTTGACAGCGTACATGCGACGGGGCAATTGTCAGTGGGCGATTTCGAGAAAAGCACGTCTTAAATCCTCGCAACGCTGGGTACGCGCAAATACGCACATTTTGTGTTTCTTCATCACTAATTTTAGTATATTTAGCATAAAGCTATCGGAATGAATGATATACGTTAAGATAGCTTAACTCTTCCACTTTAATTATCAGTTATTGATGTTAAGATTTTTAAATTTTTACTTAGAGTTATCAAGGGTTGACTTTACCCTCTGCTGACTATATGAAAGGGTTAAATGTATTCAATAAATTACATATCAGCATATTCACTATTTTATGGCCTATTAAATGACGAACAACTTATTAATATTCTACTTGTGTATGACCTCCTTTTTGCGGTAAATATAGGAGAGCGCTGTGGACGCCATGTAAATTGTCCATATGCAAGCGGCGACTACGCTTAATTTTTATGCCGTGAAACAACCATTTTCGTATTCACATGCTCACGTCGAACGAAATTACACCCAGTGGCAACTCGTATATGGACGATTTACATGCGCTCCACCGCGCGCTCCTATATACACCGCGAAAAAAGGATGGCGCACACCTGTAATAATAATAGCCTATATACCATTTAATAGACTATGAAATAGAGAATATGCTGATGTATTACTTATTGAGTACATTTAATTCCTTCATATCGCCAGAAAAGGGTAAAATCTACCCTTAATAATTTGATGAAAAAAAAGAAAATTAAAAATTTTATCTAACGATTAATAATGTAGAAGAGTTAAGCTTTCTTATAGTGTAATATTCATTCCGATAGTATTGTTGTAAATATGGTAAAATTACTGATAAAGAAACGCGTTATATTCATTTTGTCGATTACATGACGCTGCGTCGATTTATGACGCTTTTTTATCGAAATCGCCCAACGGTGGCGGCAACGCAAGAAATATCGTCGCGGAATGGTTAAAGCGCTTTCTGCGTTTTGTACGGATACATTTATTCTGCTCTGCTTAGAAAACGTTGAAATGTTTCCATGTGGGACATGGCAAGAAGTCAGAGCAATGTTTACAATAATTAGTAATCTGTCAAGTAAATTAAATGTTTGTAATGAAAATTGTAATGTTAATAACGTTATATTGTGAGTGAATATGTACGATTGTCAAACTAATTTTAAATAAAATAGACTGATCAAAAAAATCAAATTCATTAGAAACTATTCCGAAAACTAGCTTCATCTCTGTCGGTGCCACAGAATTCCATGTTTCGCTTTCATCTTTTCACGTTTCAATCGTTCTGCCTTACTTTTTCGGAGAGTCTATTCTAATTTCTGATAGCTGTCAATCCAAAGAAAATAGGCAACTTTATATACTCTAAAATAATCATTCAAACAAGTCAATAACAAAAAAAAAAAAACGAAACACACTCAAATTTTAAGCCGTCAAAATATAATAATACAAAATAAGAACAAGCCGTTGACAGCTCGTGTAATGTAGGATGTTTTCCCTTCGTAGTGAGGGTAGATTTCAATAAAATAGGGTTATGTTGATAATGCATAGCAATAGGGAGAAAACGAGGCCTGTTTGCAGTTCGGCGCACTTATACGACGCACTCTCATGCTCTCATTCGCCAAAATCGCGTCGTACTTTCGTGGCCCGCGTGGGTGTCTAACATATTCGCGTACATCGACGTCATTGCCGTTGTGCCATTTCTATCTCGATCTGTCGATGGATAGGCATGTCGATGGCAAATAACACCAAAAACACACACACACGTGTATATATGGATCGAAAAGTTTTATTAGACATCAGCAAACGCGCTGAATATATTTGAACACACCAACCAAATGATGTGCACTCTCAAAACGGAGGAATATAAAACAAATGTTTATACATTTCGTTGCAAATACAAAGAAAACTAAAAAATAAAGAGATTCAACTTTTAAAAAAGGCTTATAAATAAATTTCTAAACTTCTAAACCAGGTATAACAGTATAAGTATTAAGTACGTCATCAAATCTATTAGAAACTTCTCCGAAAACTAGCTTCATCTCTGTCGGTGCTACAAAAATTCTATATGTTTCGCTATATCTTTCTCGTTTTCAATCTTTCTGTCACACTTTTTGTGAATGTCTATTCTTACTTCCGTTAGCTGTCAAATCCAAGAAAATAGGCAACTTTACTTACTCGAGGGTAATTTTTGTAGTAAGTATGTCATGTAAAAACATTTATAACACGATTACAAACATTCAACGCCATTTTTTACGCTATTTGCGCAGAATTTAACGATTGCTTTATCGAAATTAGCATACTAACCAACAATAAATGTTGGCTAATTAATCGCGGCCGTAGCGACCTCAAAAACCAGCGCGAACACAATCAAAACCGATTTTTCCTTTCCGTTTCCATACATTTATTCAATTACAATTAAACAAACATACGTAAAAACGTTACAACTATTGTCTAGAATAATTTAGATTTCGAAAATCGTAGGCAAACAATAAACATGGAAAGCACTTTTACACATCATACCAAACACGCATGGCACATTAAAACTGTTCATAGATGGCGCCATTCAGACGCAACACCTCTTAAAACATTAATAAAGGAATTATTCAATCTCTAGCCGACTTTCGAACATGCAAATCTGTGCAAAACTAGCTTTTGTACTGATGCCGAGATAGCGGCAGTAAGTTTATGTAGTTATTATTTGTAAAATAGGCAGCACAGATAATAATTTTCAATGTGCGTTTTCGCCTCACCGATATGTGTATGTGTGTGTATATGTATGTGTATGTGTACGTGTTTGTGCATGTGTATGTGTATATGTATGTGTACGTGTATGTGTGTGTGTGTATGTGTATTTGTATGTGTATGTGTATGTGTATGTTTATGTGTTTGTGTATGTGTATATGTATGAGTATGTGTATATGTATGTGTATGCGTGTATGTGTATGTATATATGTATGTGTATGTGTATGTGAATGTGTATATGTATGTGTATGTGTATGTGTATATGTATGAGTATGTGTATATGTATGTGTATGAGTATGTGTATATGTATGTGTATGAGTATGTGTATATGTATGTGTATGCGTGTATGTGTATGTGTATATGTATGTGTATGTATATGTTAATGTGTATATGTATGTATATGTGTATGTGAATGTGTATATGTATGTGTATGAGTATGTGTATAAGTATAAGTGTATGTGTGTGTGTATGCGTGTATGTCCGTGTGTATATGCGAGTATGTGTGTGTGTGTGTGTGTGGGTGCGTGTGAGTGTGTTGAGTATACGTACAGTGTTGTATATACTGTCTGCGTTAGGTTTGGGCGAATTGAGTTCTTGCATAATTGCCAATTCTCTGCGCACAAATGCACACGCGTGCACACCAAGCGAAACCAGTTGCATGGTCATCGCAGTGTGCGCGCAGCCAATATCTCTTTAAACGATTCCATTGAATTTAAATGTGATAAGGTCTTTTTCGCGCACGCCGAGAGCTTGGAACGAGTCGGTCAATAGATATGTACGAACGCGAACGCGACTGCGACGTGGAAATATACGCCGTTGTTCGGTTTCATGAATTTTCGCACGCATTTTGCGTGTTTTATCTGAATTACATAGGTTTTTAAACGATTCAAATTTATAACAATTTTATATCTGAAATTTTAACCTAGAAATTGTTTAATTTAACCTAGAAATAGGTTAATTTAACCCCAAAAAACTTAATAAATCCCAAATCCTAATTTGAAGATGTTGTTTATTTGAATTTAGTTTATGATTAGAAGTCGCTGATTCGAGAAATTTAAAAATAGAGTTCCATATATCAAAAATGAGGGAGCCACGTGTCTAAACAATTTTTTCGTGATTCAAATTTTTTAGTTTTTTTTTAATTTTTAGTTTCATAAGCCACGTTTCATATTTATAAAACACTTATACGTTTAAATGTAACTAAAATTGTTAATTTAACCTCAATTACACTTATTATAGCCTTAAAATGTTTTTTAATGAACACTTCCGTTTATGCATCGATGCCGTTGATTTATTCAAATTTAAAATAATAGTTCCATAAACTAAAAATGATGGCGCTACGTGTCTAAACAAACTTTGTTTTTCCTCATTATTAACCGTCATTTCTGCTATCCTATACGAGTTTCTGTTCTGTGTGGTGAACGCGTTGTGTTTGGTGATCGAGTGCGGTTGTGCAAATTATTCGATGAACAATATTCTGCGGTGCGCCTGCGAAACGATTAATTATCGCAATCGATTGCAGCAGTTGCGAGAGGGTGTTACTCACTTCTGGTTGCATGTTACATTGTGCTTACTTGCTGACGTCGCCCGCTTCAGCCTCCACGCCGCCGACAACGACGACGAAGATGCTGACGATGGCGGTACACTATTGGGATTCGACGAGCGCGGGCGGTGGTGCAATGTGTGCGACGAGTAATTGCCCTGCAGCGCTAATCCCACAACGTAAGTACCCCTCCATTCCTATTGGATTTGAGGTAAGTCCGACGCATTATGCTAATTGCACGCATACGCATATGAAGGACGACTACAACCTCGTGGTTATATGCATGCATTTTGCTTATATCGATGAATAATAACGATGTGATATTTTTTGTGCAGGCAGAGAAGACAGGGGCGTTGACAGGTTTATTGGCGAGATGTTGGCATCATTTAAATTCGAGCCGCTGCATCATCGTCGTCGTAGCAGGATTGAAAGGTAGGCTGCTAGGCTTTGTTTTCAATTCTGCGCTGAGTTGGTGTGGTTTGACTCGATGCAGAATCCCAAGAATGATATGCATGTATAGTTTGTAGTTGTCTGTAGATATTTTCCCCTCATTTTCGCAAGTTATTGATATTCAGTGCTCGCACGGTTGCCTTGTTTGGAAAATCTGTTGTTTCTGTCTATAAGGTCATAGAAGCGCCATCTGTGTTTCAAAATAGATGACATCATGAAATTTGAAAAATGGAGGACGCTAGATGGCGTTCTATGATTTAACTTTCTATAGAAAAACAGATGGCGCTAGTGAAATCACCCAAAAAGGCTACTAAAATTAGAAAAGATGACATGAAATTTGAAAAATGGACGCTAGATGGCGTTCTATGATTCAACTTTCTATAGAAAAACAGATGGCGCTATGAAATCATTCAAAAAGGCTACTAAAATTGGAAAATATGACATAAAATTTGAAAAATGGACGCTAGATGGCGTTCTATGATTTAACTTTCTGTAGAAAAAGAGATAGCGCTGGTGAAATCACCCAAAAAGGCTACTAAAATTAGAAAAGATGACATGAAATTTGAAAAATGGACGCTAGATGGCGTTCTATGATTCAACTTTCTATAGAAAAACAGATGGCGCTATGAAATCATTCAAAAAGGCTACTAAAATTGGAAAATATGACATAAAATTTGAAAAATGGACGCTAGATGGCGTTCTATGATTTAACT
>JAODAC010016979.1:0-21113 GCA_027575185.1 Mimaenictus wilsoni | reverse complement strand
TATATTATTCGTTAAACCTTTGCGAAATACCAACTTTGTATATTTTCTACATTCAGATATTTACATTAATTTCCCGATAATGCAGTTAATAATTTTTCCAATGAAAAGATCAAGTTAAATGAGAAACTTGACCTTTAAAAAATAAAGTGTGCAAAGCACACGTGCAAACTTCCCTAGTTGTACAGCAAAATGCCCGGTTAAAGCCGCCCTTATATTCTCCTACATACACACTTCCTGCATAGCAGTAGGAGCACAATTGGTGAATAGCAGGTTGAGAGGCGTATTAAAACGTTAACTAAGCTCGTTGTTACAGCACCGGCAGCGTCTCACTATAACAACGCAGGGAGCTTCTTTGATAATTAGTCTCCTAGGTGTGCTAATCTAATACCCTATTGGTTAAACTAGAGCGTTGCAAGAAGCATTTCTCTTCTGTTTCAACGTTAACGGTTCTGAACAAAAGAGAAAGTGTTAAATTATGTATTATGTTTGCAAAAGGAAGACTTTTCTAGTTTTTCAGACAATTAAAGAAGAAAATTCTGATAAAACAGCTAAATGGTGACGTACGTGTTTAGTTGGTTGCATATAGTAAATTGCGAGTATTAAACCAAATGTATAACTTCCTACCAGTAGTAAAATAATTGTGTTTTGCCATTTTAAGCTTGTCACAAGGCAAAAATATAAAATAAAAGAACGGATATGAAGAAAAGCGTTAAAAACAAAGAAAATTTTTCAAAGTACCTGAAATTTTAAGTAGAAAAATATCAACGAATGTCTAGTGAAACGTTGGCAGAAATCACACGCTTCATTAGTCATAGTGAAGAGCTTTTGTTCCTAGCGGAGGCTGGCCGTCGCTCGGAGGCGGCGAGATGACTCTGCGGTCGTGAATTAAAAGCACAAAAGCGAAAGAAATCTTGATCATTACCGCGTCGCGCGGTAATGCCTTATTTTCGACGTTTTCTGCTCACCAACTCGTTTCAGTTCGCTCTTTCGTTTTTGGGGGGCGGGCGGTGGCAGCGGCAGTGCGAGATGTTGTGCGTGTTATATCTGGCGTGCGGGCATAGGCGTGTGCGCCCGCGGGGGGCGGCGTCCGTTTGCTTTTCGTTACGGCACACTCGATGTCGTTGCAGCGCTCAAGTTTTCGCCGTCCCCGGCCGGATGAAAGTGGAAAGTGTGTCGAGGCGGATCGATGGCGGGTATGCGCGCAAACACACACCCATAGACAAGTACACACGCGCACATAAAACCGGCCGCCCCGTGGCTGCCGCTTGACGGCGGGGGCTAACGGCTGGTCCCCCCCCCCTCCAAGCCGAATATGCCACGACTTTCTCAGGCCTCGGAAACACGCGCCAGCGTCGAAATACGCTCGACGGAAATTTCCGGCGTCGGCGGGCGCATTTTTCGCCACCACCCACGAGTGTTACTTTCGTTTGCGTTCCGCACTTATTTGCGTTGGGTTTACGCACAAACAGACGGCATGCGAATTGATGGTCGACGTTGCGTTTTTGGGGTTTTATGCATTTTTCAACGTGCAAATTTTTAGGTTCTTTTACTTTTTCGAATTTTCGCCCATCTCATAGTTTTAAAGATATATAGCTTTTATAATTTGGATAAAAACCAGTTTAAACCTTATAATGCCGAATTAAGGGTTTTTTCGACAAATTAAATGTTGCCATGAATAAGAAAGCAATAAACATACTGTGAAATCATTTACCTTAAGTATCAGGATGTGCTATGTCAAGAATGAAGAAATAAGTGGTTGTCAAAGTGGGCCAGCAATTTCGATAGAATCGTCAAAACCGGCCTCTTTATTCATATTATGTCTGTCCTTCACGGAGCTACTTCTCAGACGAGGGGACGGAAGTCCTCTAAGACCGGCTATACATTTAAGAGGAGCCCTTTTTTCTCTTTTTCTATAGTTTCTTTTAATGCTTGTTTTTCTTGTATTATTCGACAATTTGAATATTCCTTAAAATCATTCTATGTCTTTAAAGTCAATTTTTATTGCTATCAAAGTTTATAAGAACTTAATTTTATCTTTTTATGTACCACTAGATTTATTTTCTTACTCATTGTTAGTATAAAGTAACAAATAGAAGCTTTAGCTAGACGAAACCCCAAAACAATTAAAAGTTAAACTAATTTACTCGAGGTTGAATTAATGCTAAAAAAGTCCACGAGGTCATCGCAAATTGAAAACCACGAAGAGAACAACTTTATCATCATCACAAGTTTTCCAGTGCAACAAGCAATCGTGAATTAACCGTTATACCGCAACGTGATTTATGAAAAAAACCACAAATGCCAAGAAAATAATGCCAACTCACGAAAAACCGTCCAGCAAGAAGAGTTTTTATTAGCGATTTGTTTCCTGTTTTTGTTAAGCGAGTTAGAGAATGCCAGATAGCATAACAAATACGCAAAGTTTTGTGATTTGACCACCTCGTCTTTTTCTTCCTACTCGGCGGAAAAGTCCCGTGCGTTTTATTGTCGTGTCGTTTTGCTGCTATTGTTAATATTGTGTATCTCTGGGAGGAGGAAATAAAAGCTGGTAGACGGGCATGTCCGGGGCGGGTACCTTCAGGATAAAGGCACACAAAAGCGCACACAAGCCTGTACTTATACATTCCGGCTCATCCGGCATCCGGTCGACGAGGCAAACCCGCGCACACTATCAAAACATTTCTGCAAACATTTGTCTGCCTTCGATTCCGAATTTATTTCAAGTCCTTTTGCAACACTTGTGCCACGACTTTCCGACATGTGTACACATATGTTAGACTTACCGAGTCACATGAAAACATCAAATAATTCATTCTCTTCTTTTCAAGAAGTGACTCACATCATTATTCAGAATGTGAAAAGTTATTAAACAACTGTTCTGTGACACAATATTCATGTTGATTTTATGAATTTTCGCTGTTCAGTGGTTCGTCGACGTTTTTGAGAATGTTTGCCTGAAGGCGGTTTACGATCCAACGGGCGCATACTGCGAATGTTTCACTATTCTTCTATTTAAAGAGACGCCACCGTCGTGGTTGTAACCCTTCCTGGCACAGCTACCTTTATTATGCACGAGTTTACATAGTCGAAATATTCGACGAAGAAAATGCAAACAAAACACGCACACGAAAGCCGAAAATAAGAGCGGCAAACGCGCGAGCGACATTGAAAAAGGCTGAGATGAGATAGCAGATGTAAAGCTACGCGCTCGCAGAATGTATGATTCTAATAAATCACCGTCAGTCAAACATTTGCCAAATTTAATATTTCAAAGGGTTGGCAATCTCTATACAGACGTATACATACGTCTACATACATTTTTTTAGATTTAAAGTCACCGGAAAACATGAATTTTTGTATGTATTACATCAGCAGCACAATACTTATACTAGTTCTACATATATTCTTATTTGTTCTTTACTTTGGTTCGTTCCATTTAGTTTACTTCCTTACCTTGATTTATTTTAATGTTTAACTAATGAATAAAATGATAAAATCTACAAGCAATCTAGGTGAATTTATGAAAAATAGTAATGATTTATATGGGTATCCTAATACTAATGGTATATAATTTTTCTTGGTTATTTCGCTTGTGAGGCAATTTGTGGTATTTGGTAATGACTGCCCGGCGCCTTCACATTGATTAGTAGCTCGTTTATTTCATTTTCGTACAATTCATGCAAAATAAGCACAAGAATTGCTAATGATCCAATATTATCGGGGTAATAACAATTTTAAGAGGACTCATTTTCTTCGTTTAACGACCTTTTCAAGCAAACTATTTTGGATTGTAACTTAGTTAATCGAAAAAGAAAGTCATGGCGATTTCAATTCGTGGAATGAACTTTATATAGAAGTTCTTATAAAACAAAGACGATGATTACTTATTTTAATATTTTATAATGTTGTAATTGATTTATAAGGTTAACTAATCCAATATGACTAGTATTTTAAAAATCAGGACTTTCACAAAACCCTGTTTTCGGGTTTTGCAAGTAGAAAATCTTCGCTTCAGGTTTTGTTTTTTTTAAATATTGAGGTAATTGTATCCCGCGATCTTTGGGTTCGGGTGGATTCAAACCAGAAATTATAAACTAATCTATTGATAGTAATTTTCAAAAATATCCTATAATATTAAATGAATTGAATTTGTTAAAGAAGCATAACTTTCCTAAACTTTTGCAAATATCATATCAAACGTCTGAGAAAACTCAATTTATATTAGATTATATTAAAACCGTGTTTCAATGTCGGTTTAACACCAACACCGGTGATTTCGGGAGCAAGAATATCCGAACCAGGAATTCTAGGCCAAGTCTAGTAATTTTCATTGAAATTCTGAAATATTGAAGACGATTTTGTAAAAATAACATAACTTCTTAATCTATTTTTGCTAACAAGGAGAGTGTTTCAATTGTCCTCCACCAAATTGATTGAAACAATTTTCAGCTAATGACCATAGCAGTCGATGCTCGGTAAATCAAACAAAAAAAATTGTTAAATATATAATTTGAAAAGAAAAAAAAGTTCGCTGGTAAAATTCGAACCCGCGAACCTTGGATCAGAATAAATTTATATATTTTTTATCATGATAACTTTATGAGCAAACTTATATTTTTCAATATGATAACTAATTAAAGTATTGCAAGTAGGCAATAATTAATAGGCAATAAAAAAGGGCATAAAGGAAAAAGTATCCGGTGTCTGGAGCCGGATGCCTATTTTTGGCCTGACAATATTGATTACAATAGATTAGTAACGGTTGACGCCAAAGATTTTGAAAACTCAGCCGTTAGACGCATAAATATGTCTCGGGCGAGGCGAGTCCGATTGAGAGCAAGAAATTTTGGGGATGAAAGCGACGCTAGCTGGCATTTTGGGCGCACCATCTTGCTCGCAGGTGGTCTACAGTCGTGGACAAGTGGCGGACCACCATGAATGGCGTGCGGAAAAGAGAGGCACCAGTGATGCAACCCAATTGGACGGAGATGTACTTATTTTACTCTCCACACCGATTTGCTGGTGGAATTTCTCGTGGTGGGAAGTTCGTGGGAGTTTGTATATGTTTAGTTTTAGGATTTTTATAAATAAAAATTCAGTTATTACCCAAACTTTGCTGCGTTAACACCTTCTTCCACGACTTACAAATTGGACGGGTGGTCTAGCCCTGCATTTGTATGTTTTAATACTTTCGTATTATTTTCCGAGTCTCCCAGCATGGAACTCAGTGGCGACCATGGTCTCTTGAGTCCGCCTATCTTCTGTTCTAACCCTACCTTGGTCGAGCGTGGCCTTGGTACTTTCGCGGTTCTGAACAAAGACTACAGACAGTAAAAAGTATAACTAGAAACTGCATCAATTTTCATATAGCATTTTTCTATAATAACTATATTTCACTATATTCATTAGTTAATAATATATTACAACATATGTAAAATCGCAAAATAAAATCAATATATTTTCATTTTATTACTATATATCTATAAAGAAAAAAAAATGAGGAAATTGAAAAAATAAACATTTATAATTAATTTCTTAATTTCATATATCTAATTAAACTTTAAAATAGCATTGAAACATGTTTCGAAGAAATGATACTGAATTCAACATATTTTGAATTCCTAGAAGTAAATATGACACTGACACGTGTTGCCTTCTCTCCATCCTGTCCGTCTATTAGGAAAAACAGACATTACGCTCGCTGTCATTACCCAATACCCCTCGGTACTACTACGGCAAACGTGACGTTTGCCTCACATATACACTGCACTTATAAATATTTTAGTAGAACACAAGCAGTAAAAAGCTACACCACAGCGGCATCGGCCTGGGACCAATCAATATTAAGTCGGCCGCCTCCACCTGACCCGAACCTCCACCGTCAACGGGGGAGTTCATCTTCGCTTCTTCGCTGTCTTTGACTCAAGGTTTTCACCCTCTTTTACCGTGAGTCACACGGTGTCATTGTGAATATACCTACACGTACAGATACTTCCAAATACAGGTACTCGTATGTGCATGGAAAGGTACATACATACAATGTGTCTAAGTAGGAAGACAATCAGTTGAACTTCCTTGGTGTCGATGTATCTGTCATTCTGGCTGTCGTGGTGCACCAGTGGAAACGTGGAAGTAGAAAATAAAACGCGTGGACACCGTGTGTATATTGTGGCGGGGGCGGTAATAACTCAGGGTCGTTCGCCGTCGTCGTCTACGCTTTCAACCTGCCACCGCCGGTGGTATGGGCGCATTGAATGATACACGGCATTTCCCTGTTGTTTTCCATGATGACCTGGGTGGAGGCAGAAGAGGAAAACACATGCATATCGGCTTCGAAATTCGATTTACGCGAGCGCCCAGCGAATCAGTGTGCATGTCAAGGCGAGAATAAATCTAATCTAGCGCCGCGCTGGGCTAATGTACGGATATTTAGCCGTGAATTTATCGAAATGCACTTTTCTGCGTTTGATTTATATTTTTAGCCCCTCCAGCACACCTGCAATCTGAAAGGTGTAATTCTGCATCGTGGTAAAGCTTTTACACGCGCCCGTTTCTAACATTTCATTTATATTCCTACTTTTATTTCAACTAAAAGTTTATTACCTTTATTGATACATCCAATTCTATTCTTTTTAATTTATTTTTTTCAAAAGTGTCATTTCATAAAAGGCCAATAATAGTATATTGCACATCGAGCTTGGAATGGTAGCTATTTCCTCATGAGCATGAGAAACTCATGCGAGTGAGGAATGAACACATTTCCTTCTAGAACTTAGAACTACGTGTTCAACCAGTATGGATATGAATACAAGTATGAATATGTATGTCATTTCTTAATTCAAATCGATACTGGAATTTGGATATTATATAACAGGAGTAGAAAAAATAAACATCCGTAATTAGGTTTAAAAAAGCTTCGAGTTTATTACCTTTTAAAAATTTGTCAGAGAAAAGTAAATTCTATTATATTTATTGCAATATTACTTTATTAGTCATCAATTTAGAGACGTAGTTTAACATCGCGTGATATGCATATTCCAATGTTCGAATTATGATTATGATTGAAATTTAAATGAATTGTGGGTGAAAACGATGTATGTCCGGATGTTATGACTTCTCATTTTTCGTCCAAAGCTTTTTCGGCTAGTTTTTATCAAATAATTTTCTGAGGCAATTTGCAGGCGTTGCTAATGATTGTCGGGCACTTTTGATTAATCTTGCCTCCATTTCGCTTTCGTGTTGGGTAATTTGACGATAAGGAAAATAAACCGATTACAATTGAGTGTATTATATAAAGCATTAGCAGGAATTCATTGTTGAAATATGGTAAGCATTTATATATAACTCTTAATGGAGTAATTTATTTTCTAGATTCATAAGAATATTAGATATTTTAGCAGCGATTTTAGTTATTACTAAAGAAGCTTATAATATTTACATCAAGTAAATCATGGTTATGTTATTATTAATATACTGGTAGTTATTTTGATATAAATATGAGGCAAAAATCAATGTTCTGTAAATACCACAAATCAAATATTCAAGTATCTAAATATAACATAATCTCTTAGGTACTTTTAAGCATGCATGCAGCTACATATATTCGTAGCGCAACAAGAGTTTCAGCCCTGAGTTATTTATAGTTATTTACGTCCAGGCTCTCGCTGGTTTTCCTGCAGTACTCGAGTCGCATGGACCAACACACACGCACATGATGCACCATTATAACAAAATAACGAGCACCGAGCATCCCATTACGTGATGAATGCGCCGGGTGTGCACGCATCGCCCACACATCTCAGCACAGGCCAAGCCGATGATGAGATGCAAAATATGCGAATGTGTCATATTTGAGTGTATTCCACCACAATATTCTGCCAGACGGCTGATTTCACGTCGGCGC
Source organism: Mimaenictus wilsoni (assembly GCA_027575185.1). Lineage (NCBI taxonomy): Eukaryota > Metazoa > Arthropoda > Insecta > Coleoptera > Staphylinidae > Mimaenictus > Mimaenictus wilsoni. The sequence goes on along the minus strand of JAODAC010016979.1, from coordinate 13,210 downwards.
CAAACTGCAGCGCGATAAAAACTTTACGGCGCCGATGCACGTGTAGATATAGTGCGCGTTTGTTGAAAATTTTAATTAATATAAATCCCGTCACGAACGTGGGCAAATAGTTGGACAGTTTGGTGCTCATACTGATGATGACTATGTCGGTCTTATCAATGCCGGCAGTACGGAACAGAAAATGTTCGTAGCTAGTTTAGCGGTCGTGTTTTGTTGGCAAATGTACGTTATAGGCAATGAACATGTTTGTTATGCCAGATTGTCATCAAAGTTAATAACAAATATTAAAAGCTAAGTTTTAATGTTTCTCACTTTGGTTAATATTTTTGTTTTAATGGTACGAACATTTCGAATAGATTTTATAGTCTGATTATATTTCCAATAGTTTGATGGATTTTAGGTATATTCATATATTTTATTAATATTTTTCGATAAATTAGTAAACTGTTGATGCAAAATTTTGGAAATGCTCGACCGGACCAATCCCCCGAGCAATGCTAGGTCTAGGACTGGCTGATAACAGCGGATATGTGTGAAGAGATGAGTACTGAATGTCATAGGGAATGGCCATCTCCTTAATATACCAAGAAATGCATCCACTAGGAACAGCAATCTAACTGTATTTTTACAGGCGGCGGTGACTGGAAAGGTGTCACTTGATGTTTAGAAGGCGGCTATTGAAGGCACCTGTATTGTTGCAGGCGGCGATGACTAAGAGGCACCTGTGCATGATAATGTAGACATTGCCCCGTTAGCAAACCATCACCTGCTGCATGATTTTCACCAGCAGGTCAAATGATACCTCGCGGTATATGCCAGGGCACGCCACAGCGCGGTCTCGGTCAGCCATGAAGCTACTATGAACACATTATCTAACTAGCATTCTAGAACTACGCTTTGTATCGGAACATCCGTAACTTGTATCATTACTTCATCAAAATAAACAACAAACATAAAATGTACATATTATATAATAAGAGTATAAAAATGGTGTGAGTATGATGTTTTTGTCGGCCTTACAACATTTTTTAAACTCCAAACACTATGGTATTTATAAATTAGAATAATAATTTTACAACTATGTATAAAATAATCTGAAATCACAAAAAACGTTTTCCTTATAAATTAGACTTTAAAATTGTAATTTCATCGTCTAGCTAATGATTTTCTAACAACACGAATTAGAAATGTATACAATGTGACTCTATGTTCATGGTTTCAATTGAAACTACTGTAAACAGTAATGATATAATCAATGTTAGGTTAAAATTTATGGGCTCCGAATAATTAATACTGTAATTACATATATTACAGCATTATTTTACAGCATATTAATACAAACATAAAAATACAGAGGAAGTTCAGATAGTAATTAAATTTGTCGAATTCCAGGTAATATTATAACCCTTAATATTGTAACACCTGTTTTATATTTTTGCGTACAGTTAGCTCCTCGGGAACGTTATAAGAACCACAGTATTGCCATGAAACCACTTGGAAAATTTTGAAAACATAGTTTCATGGCGACACCAGCCTAATAGCCTGAAAGGTTTACATTATTTGACCTTGACTGAATGTGACCCTATTTCCATAGAATAACTAAATATCTATTCCCAAAATTCTAAATTATTATCTTGACAATAACAAATATTAAATCTAAAAACCTTAAATAAAATCAGGCCAGTAAATGTAACCGAATAATTCATAATACATAATGGCGCAATTTTTGACAGACCGAAAAAAAACACCCGGCATTGTCGTACTCTGCCCCTAGAAATTAAATTATACGCTTTTGGAACTACGGCTGATGTAATTTCGGCGGTGCGCGATGTCTTTCCGGGTGGCAGTCGAGGCGGCAGCGGTGGCGGCAGCAGTGCAAACTTGCACAAAAGGCACGTGTGCGCACGACGCCAAAACGATATCCATTCGCCGGGGCACATCTCGCTGCCTCTCAGCTGCTGCTGCCTCGGCTCCTGCGGCGGCATTGGTGGCGGCAGCGGCGGCTGCAAAGTGTGCACATGACGGCAGCGCATGCCGTCGCCTGATCGGCAGCGGCGGGGTTGCTCAGGCAAATATTTAGGTCGACCGAAATGCGCAAATTCACACAGCGCCCAGAAGCCCCCGCATAAGAATACCCTAATAGCGGATTAGCCAAATATTCCACCGGGCGTCGTAATTTATTACGTCAATTATGCGACGGCGTGCGTGAGCGTGAGCGGCGGCGACGGCGGTATAGGGTGCCAGTAGCGGGCCACAGCATCAGCGTCAGCCTCAGCAATGTGAAACAACGGCCGCATAATAGACATTTAATCGTCGCATAATTGACATTGATTTGCATTGTGTGAAAATGTGTCCGCAAAATTGAATTTCCATCTGAAATGTGCTCGACGTAATTAAGTTGCAAAAAACAATGGAAAATATTGGCTGGTAATTACAATAATAAATTATTCATATTTAAATGAAGTCAATTAATCATTTAGGTTTTACACTTCCTTTTGCTTAGATCGTATAATATAATTAACGATCAATAATGACATTTTCAAAGCTATCAATTAAAACAAGTTAAGATTGGTCACATCTCTGATTCCTATTAACGATTCTAAAATACACTTTTTTTCGCCATTTTTAGAATATAAACGATGCTGAATTGTGTTTAACACAAGTATTGCAATTGTTTGGCTGTATTGTGCATGCTTATATTTGAATTTTTGAGAAACACTTGAGAAACACTTATAAGTTAACTGCACTGCGTTACATCAGGATTGGTAGGAGCGGAAGTCGGGCTGCTGTGGGCTAACGAAAGATATTCTGAGGACTCCCGCTCTCTCTCGTTTCGGTCGTTAAACAAGGTGCTTGTGGCAAAAAAAAACGAATTAAAACGCCATTCGGCATTTGTTTTTGAGCGTTGTTTTCAGTTGCACTGACAAGAAGACAAACTATAATTCCGGCTCAGCTAAATCAGGCCTGGGTAAAGGGCAGTCCACGGGCCGAATCCGAAATGTTGTCTGGCCCGTGAAGCATTGTACATATTATTATTAAAAACACAAATATTTGTTTTTGTTTAGCATAAAAAAATTGAGATCAAATATTAAGCAATACTTATACATTTATTTTAGATTATCCCAGGGGGTAATCTAAAATATATGATCAGACATCCTTAGCAAAAACTATACTTAAAATTAGAAGAAAAAAAAACTGTATGGCCCGAGGTCAAATTTTTATCTACAATGTGGCCCGACTATCAAAATATTTGCTCACCCCTGATCTAAATCATACATAGTATAAATTAGGGTATGAAGGCATTGCACTATGAGGCACTATGAACATTCCCGCACCAAGAATACATTTCCGCACTCATTTGCCTAGAACTATGAATACCACAAGGGCGGGAGTAAAAATCCGTGAGATGTGTGTAACATAACTGAAATATAGAACGAAGAACATGGAGGAGGAGGCAAACACTACCATACGTTTTAACCTTAGGGATGCGAGTTTTGCCCACGAACTATTTTTGAAATTTATACAAATTTATGCATATAGATTAAACAAATAATTATGTAATTACAAATAACATAAAATAAAAATATATGCACATAAAATATTGAATTTTGAATTTTCTTTGGGCAAACGGCTCAAACGCGCGAAAAATATTGCCCATACAACGAGTACACATTCAACCTTTTTCATTCAAACCGAAGTCGGGCATTACGTGAACGTCTCTTGTTAATAAAGTTAATACCTATAGTTGTAAGCATATTCTTGATAAGCTATTCCTTTAACGACCCAAAACATATAAAATACAACATATCGTTTAATGAAATCATAATATAAACAGGTAATATAAAAGGTAAATTAAATGTTATACGGTTACGTACTGTTTGATATGAAAATATAACCTCTTTATTAAGCATTTAAAGGCGCTCCGAAAATGCGTTGTTATGAAAACATTCACGTCGATTTTTGCACGAATGCAAATTGCACTTTTAATGTGATGCATTTAGGTCACGGACATGGTCGGACGATTCGCTAGCACCCGTTTGCCGCCGTTGTTGGTTTGTCGCGAGGCTGGCCGCACTAAAACAGGATCAATTTTCCATTTACAGTTTCGCTGGGAAAACGCGAATGCGAAAGAGCAGAAACAAAAAGAAAACACCGGAACTATGCGGGTGATCAAATTCTTTCGGCTGCAACAATGTGCGTCTCGCATTCGCCCTAAGTTATTACTTCTTATTTTTACGTTTATTGGGATTAGACGAATGGGTAAATCGAAATGGTTTTTTTTTTCACAAAACGAAGATAAACCCACAGGGGCGGTGTACTTAATGTGGGCATCATTGCCGAAGCTGCTTTTACAACTCATAAAAAACTTTTCACTGTGTCACGCATTCTACGAGCGAATGGAGGCGGCACCGACGGCGGCGGTGGATTATAAGCGAGTCGCGGGCAAGCGGCTTATGAGCGGAGGAGGGCAAGGGCACATCGTAAACTGTTTTGTTCTCCCACGAGAAAAATTGTGTACTTATGTTTTCCGTCCGTATCAATACCGTATGCGTAGCCTTGGTCATCCTTTTCAAAATGACTTCTTAACGAGGAGCGGATACGGCCGATTTCGAAAGATACGCCCAACATAAACCACTCGACGATAAAATAAATAAATCTAGGGTGAAATGAGCCTTAAAATCATTTTATATTTTTTACTTCGCAAATTACTTCTGGTAAACGAAAACATCTTTTCAAGCAAGGATTTGTATGGAAATTATAGGATAGGACGTATTTATACGCACTTGAAAAAATGTGAAAATTTTCGTTGTTGTTGCCTGATAGTCGCGCTTTTTAAAATTAGATTTCAATTCCTGGGACTTACGAATTGTGTGCGAATCCTTGATGTAAAATCCGAGTCACCTCGCCTTTCTGAGTTGCTCAGCTGTGCATACTCCAGTGTCTTTAATTTTCATTATAAACAAAAAAGTAAAGAGGTTTTGCAAAGTTTATAAAACTAGCCTGAATATGACGTCTAGGATTTTTAAGAAAGATTTTAAAATTGAATGTTTTTATGCAGATTTTGAATGCGAAAAATGCGTAAAAATTTAAATTACGCATTTTTCGCATTAAAATCCACTTAAAATATAAAAAATAATGGTAAATATATTTTTATCAAAAAATCAGTTTAGTAAAATCTCTTCAATTGTATTCGCAAATTCAATAAACGATGTTACGAGATAATCGCGGTGCAAGATTAACGCGTTTAAAGTTGGTTAAACATAAGAATACCATTTACAAGTCCATTTTATGCGATATATCTTCGTAAAAATTGATATCCACTTGCCATTTTGATGGAATATTCTTGAAGTTTAGCTATTGATTTCGACAATTCACAAAAATCGATTTTTTTGATCTGGTATATGAAGTTCCTGCCGTACAATTAATCAAAGTTTTAGGAAGCTAGGCCAAATAATGTGCATTTCTCTTATGAAATGTTTATAGATGGCATTAAGTTTTTTATGATAATATATACTACATAATTTTGGAAATTATTTTTACAATAAATTATGTTGTTGGCATTATAATTTTACCTAACTTTACATTTACCAAATTAACGATTTTTTAACGTCAGCAAATAATTCGTATGTTTATTTGCTTCATAAAATTGCGTGGATGCCTAATGACTAAGCATAACCATAAAATATTGATAGCATTACGTGGGCATCTCCTTAACCACCTTTTGGAAATGTCATTTAGATTTGTAAATGACAGTCTTGTCCAGCCAAGTGGCGCAGTGGTATGATCGATGACCATTGCCCATGAGGGGTTCGATTCTCGGTGGGGATGCATATTAAAATGAATTCTTCTCCTTATCAATAGTGTTAGCCTCTAATATGACTAATTACATTGAAAAAGAATTGAATAGAGCTAATGTCTATAGCAGTCGATGCTCGGTAAAAATCAAAACAAACAAAAATGACAGTCCTCTATACTTCAAATCGTCCTAGATGATATTTCGAAATAAGCAAGCCTCGGAAGGTGAAGTTTGGTGACGTAGGCGGTGCAAAACTTTATTTTTCTCCCGCAACTAACTTTATAGAGCATGTATATATCTCTTTCCCACTCCGACGCAGTAGTTTGTTTTAAAACAATGTTATATTTCTTCCTCCGTAAACAACAATGCCACATTTACTTGACTACATTTTCACTGCCCTTAACAAACAATACAAACCTTTATTCTACCGATAAAGTTTCGAGGTTAGATTTAGAACAGCTGAACATAACCGGCAAACTTCTAAAGAACGTATGAACATTTAACGAGGACAAGTTTCACACCCATCCATCATCGCTAGAACTTGATCACCGTCTTAATCGCCCCACGTCTAACTGCATTCCGGTGGTTGTTTGTCTGTTTGCAGCACGGCACGGTGGCGACATCGAGTGAAACGAGTGTCGGCACGCAGCCCGGCGGCAGCGTGACGTCGCGCACCGCCTCCGAGACGCCGGCGCCGGGCGGCCAAGGTGCCCACCATCACACCGGCGCCAAGTTCCGCCATGGTCTTCTGCAGCTCATGATCCACACCATCGATCCGCTGCATGATGGTCAGTATGAAGGTATCACCATCACGCCCTCCAAGATATGTTTGTTCCTCCGTTTCAACTCTTACTCTTTTTCTAACAATAAGCCATTTCTGAACGTAACAGCCGCATGCGCGTCGCCATCTTGTCTTGATATTCTCCGATGTCAATATGTCAGATGCGATGCAAAATGGCGGCGTGTTCGCAGCGAATTTTGATTGTTTACGCCGTTTGTTTGTTTGACAATGTTCCTTTGCTCCTTTTTTGTGTTATTTTCGACTTCCTCCCGAACACTAATTACGATATATTGCTGAGACTGCTAATAATTAGTACCGTACGTTATTATTATGCGCACAGGTACCGGTACGAGTACGTATTCATACAATCCAATGAAAAACAAATCATTTAAATGTTTAATTTTTGATGTTCAAGTATATAGATAGATAGTTTATACAAAAATTAAACATGTTTAATGTCAAAATGAATGTATGTACTCGAGATTGTTTGTTGTAAAGCTGTAGACCCATACAGATCATTCAAATTCATTTTTTGTAGTTTTTTGCATGTGCCTTGGACATGATCGTTTTAGAGATTTAGAGATATTTTCATCATATTAACATATTTTAACATTTTTTCTAACCTTAATCGACTCGTCACACTGCAGACTTCATGCTTCGACCTTTTACGTTTAGGGTTATCTTTAACAGGAGCCTCTTTTTAAAGGGAGAACCTCATTTAACAAGTTAAAAAATACATGATTTTCACGAATTTTTGTCAGGTTTTATAACTCAAAATGACAATTAATGACCCGCTGGGATTCTATCGCTAGACCTTGAGATCAGCAGTAATTGAACATATCACTTAACCCATATCACTTGGGTGTATTAGTTTTATAAAAATCAAACATTAAACAAATACATTACCTAACTAAAAATCTTAAATTGCAAATTATTTCATCAAACCAAAAATAATGCACATTTGCAATTAATTAAATTTAATTAGAATTATACAGAGATTCGGAGGGCGGTTAAATGGCACCCAAAGAGTAGTTCCAACTCCAACAAGAATGAATCTATTCAGCGAAAACAGCAAATCTGCGAGCTGCATACATGCGTCTATGCCGTCATCATCATCATTTTGAGAAGCGTTTCTGGACCGTTTCCGGCACGGTTTTCATTGTTATCAGTTTTGCTCAACCGCAACGGGCACAGACGATGAGTGGGCGCGATTCAAGTTATTACGTGATTGTCGTGATCCTCGTCGACTCGAAAAGCCTCGAATGGTGCAGAATAACGCGAATGCGCAAAAAAGGACGCGTCCGCCGCGAAAGCGGCAAAGTTTACGCTGCCGACGTTTTGTTAATGGAGTGTATCACATAAACGTATAGTGCACGCGGGGGTGTGTGAATGAAGCATGTTTGTGTGTGCGTGAGTTGGAGGCGGCAACGAGTTGGAGGCAGTAACTGCTTGCTGGAAGTGACAGTTGACAACTGTGCGAGGCGGGCCTCGGAGCGAGTTGTAGCGTTTTCAATTTTTTGAGCAACATTTTTTGTGGAATTTCAGTTAATTTGACTTAACTCATGACATCTTATGATATACCATCTAATTGAAATATATTTATCGATATCGATAATATCGAAGTGAGCTAGTATCGCCATCTATCAAAATTCAGAAATATGGCATCAATTTAATCTCGGCGAATCGACGAGGGCTAAAAAAATTGGATTTTTTCAATAGCTAAACTATTGCAGAATGTTCCCTCAAAATTTCAAGTCGTTAGCTGCAATACTTACAACACAATAGCTCAAAAAGATCGTAAAAGATATATCTCAGTATTTTTCGATTTTGCGTACAGGATTGAGATAATTTTACAATACCAATTTGCCTGAATGATATCTCGTTTTATAGTTTTTTTTTTCTCTAGATCATAATTAGTTGTAAAAAAATATATGTTTGCATATTATTTTCGTATTTTAAGTCGAATATTAAGCGAAAACTTTTTAAATTGTAGTACCTGAGAAAAAAAAACGTGAATATCATGTAATTTATCACCTGATAAAAGGTATTCCTCCATTTAGGCTTTAGAGCATTGATATCAAACCTTTTTCGGGTTTTATCTATCAATTACGCACGGGTCAGTCAAAAACTTGATACCTACGTGTCATTTGCTATTAGAGTTTCTAGGCGGGTACACATTAGTAGACTGTGGCAACGATCTAGCCAGAACGAACGAAAATCTAGATCTCTAATTAACTTAGTAACGATAGCAACCATCCAGCCAGACCTAAAATCTAGATCCCTAGATCCTACGTGTTACCAGAGAAAACATAAAGTCTAATGTATTTAAAAGGAGATTAAACGACTCGAAGGAATACTATCTACTTTTCAATACATTGGTCGGGCAAGGATAGGCATAGAAGCTCGAAGCCGGCAATGTCAAGTAGTGACATGTTTACTAGACAACCTGACACACGCCTCAGTGACTAAAGTTGCGCAACAACTACTAACGTGTAATCGCTTTTAGAGTTTAAATGTAAATAACTTCAAGGTAGCTTTGCAAGTAAACGGGAAGATATACATAACTTAAGGATATTCCGTTAATTTTAAATCAATAGTGAGATAATTAGTTTACACGAATGATAATAGGACAAACAATTCCAAGGAGACGTTTCAAATTGTGGAACAAAGATGTCATAACATCATTATTAAATAAAAATTGACAGGAAGTGAAAGAAGTTAAACATTGGTGTACATCAACTTCAACATATTTCTTTGTTTACATGTTAACTAGGCACTCCCTTAAGTCTATCTCAACTGTTTCCCTTTTAATGACATCTGAGTTTTAACGAACTGTCGCCCAACTTCAAATTAAATTCCAGATTTAATGAATTAAATTTAATTGCACTTTTGTCAGGGCACAATACGAAGAAGATGCTTGTGCGCAAGCAATTATTTGCATTCCCCCAGCTTACAATCAATTATCATAGTTTTCGGGTCGCTTGATCGCCCGATGCGACCCTGTTATGTCCGTGCGTTGGAGACGTTTAGCGTGTCTGGCTTTTTAAGTGCTTTCTGTTGACGATTCGCCAAAGAGCCCACAATGGCGACATTTCCGGCCATGGAGTGCTGCGAAAGAAGCCGCACAAATGCGAATGGTCGATCGTGCGCTAAACACACATTTCGCACAAAACTTGCAGGGTATCGCATTTCTTCGCCGCATTAAAATCCACTTACCCTCGGGCGACTCTGACAGGCGATCTCGAATTCGGAACTCACTTAACTCGCTCGTCCTTGTTGATGGTATCAATCAATCATGCAATTACTGGTCCGTTTTGCACAAAGTACGGCACACATACGACAAAAAGGACACTAAACACTGGCAGGACATACAGAAGTCCTGTGAGGGACATTCGCCAACTTATGTCGACGTTTCGAGTTTCGAGTACTGTGTGCCAAAGATCACATATGCTCATGCGACGACATCGCACCGTCGCTTTTGTTCTTCGTCGCGAGCGGGGTTTTATTGTGCGATTTGCGGGCAGCTGGGCGCATAATGCGGAATATCTATGGGTAGCGGAAGGCAAGGACATGCTCTAAAGGGTAATGTTATAGTGAGCGCTGGAGCGACGCCAAGAAAACTTGCGCTGCATTCTTTCGCCTGCAAATGCCAGAACGGCGCAGAGATGTTCGCATTCATGTACGTGTGTGGGCGGTATAGAGTTTTGCATTTCTCCTTACGAATTTCTCTGTTCATAAACCCAGCCATAAATTAAGGGATATATTCTGCACATAATTCACCTTGTCCGACAATTCCGTCATTAATCTAAGATCAAAATAAAACAACATCCTTTTTATTGTCTTAACCGAAATATCATGAATCTTGGCGGTACTTTTTATTTTCATTAATTTCTTCTGATTATGAAATATTATTCTTTTATTAATAGCATTAATATCATTTGTACCATTATTAGTTCCATATTTTTTCGATATTATCAGTATTTTCTTTAAATAGTTCTAGGAATACTTTGATTTCGATAATATCTTTCGATACAATCTTTAAAAAATCTTGCTTTTCCGATTAGAAGGGCCATAAAAGTCTCGATGATTCGTTTAGATGAAGCATGAAAAGTCTTATTGATTCATTTCGAAGGACCATGTAAAGTTTCAATGGACTTGGCACTCGCTTTATAAAGACCCAAGACTTGTCGATCCGCTTCGAACGACCATGAAAAGTCTTGATGATTCGTTTCGATGGACCATGAAAAATCTTAATGATTCATTCCAAAAAACTATATAAATTTCAAGGTATCCCCAGTGGTGGTAGAGTTTTAGTTTTTAGATGTAAGGGACGTGTCCAGATTGTCCAACACCGATTTGTCTGAACATATTTTTGCGCGTAATACATAGTTTACGTGGTTTATAGGAAGTAGTTTATAGAAATAATTACGGTTAATTGGAGTTTTCTTTATTTTACGCCGTATGGCCAGAGAAAAATGCCGAAGTTAAGAACATAGCCATGAAAAAAAAAACTAACCGAGTTGGATTCGAAACCACAAACTTCTAACACTACTAACACTTCTAACGCTACTATCCAAGCATGTTAAACAACTACCGATATGTGTACAGCAGAGAGGTTATAGCTCAAAATTTTCGATTTTTCTGGCCTAAGAGCATAATACTCAGAAAAAACCCTATTAGCAGAAATTATTTCAACGCATACAAAAATTTTCAATTAAATCAATTTTTGACAATTTGGAAACAATCCTATGTTAACCCATTACTTTTATCTCATTTCCATATCCTAATCACAGAGAACTGGTGATTCATAGTGTACGTAACGAGCGCAAAAATTATATCTATTACATTACGTCTAGAGCTCTGAGTTTTTCTACAACGAATGTGAATTATATTCAAATAACCTCATTTAATCCTAATTAACCCACCTTGAACAAAAATAATCCTATCAACCTATCGCTATGTCATCGTACCTAACCAGTCATTAGCTAAATTTTTGCACATTATTCACTGAATGCAAAACATTTAGTCATTAATCTATCATCAAAATAAAATCCACAATGTGGCGCAAAAAAAGAGCGCTGCAGGATTCGATGTCGCGCCCCTGTTGTGGATTTTGGCCCATCATTCTTGGATTAACAACAGCTTGCCGTGACACATGTGCCGCGCCAAAATGACATGGATTGCGTCCGCCCGAATCTTTTTCCAATCTTCTAACACCGCCAAACCTGCACTCGAAATGCTCGTGGAATTCACAACGGTGAAATTCGAGTGGTGCTCGGTGCGTACGAAGCGCGTCAGTCAGTCAGCCGCCCCCGCCGCCGAGAGCATCGTGAATTTTTAAAACACTTATCAATCATGGCCATCAACCGCAGACGCAGGCACCAAGCACCGCACCGCGTCGTGTGCAATGAAACCGGATATGCCGCAGAACGTATCCGGAAGACGGCCATCAGAAGTTGTGAACAGTCTTCAACTTTTATACGGTGCGCTGTCGACATGACGGGTAGTTGCAGATGCAGTCAAATGGATGATAAGTTGAAAGTTCAGCGGTGGATTACTTTCCTATTCATTACATGTCTGTTGTTTTTTCTAGTTATGTGTCAAGAGTTTGTGAACTTGGGTAATGGTAGTTAGAAAAGAAAGAGAGTAACTTGTAATACGGCAAAGTTTACATAATTGAATTATATACTATGGTATGTCAATCTCAAGCTATCTCTGTGTCATTGAATATGAAAAGGGAGAAGATAACATTTTCGGACATTATTCAATGACTGCATAATTTTTTTGCTTCGCATTTTTCTTGTGTTCAGAGTTCATGAAAACGTGTAGTAGAGAATTAATAGTAGGAACTTGTAATTCAATAAATTTACAAAATAGAATTATTCTTTTAAAAATTATAACTTTCATCAAATTTATTGAAGTAATGGCGCAATATATGCACTTTCTAAGATATTCCAAAATGTGCGTTAGGATTACCCAACTTATGGCCGCGTGAGTTCGCGGAGCTCCACTCAAGGATGTTTATAGATTTTACTAGCAGAGTACATGGCATTTATCAGATAAAATAATACGCAGTGCATTATTATGCGGAGCAAATCTCTCTTATATGTATTTATGCCGAATAGCAACTGCTATAGAATATCCGGACTGTTCCAGCCATCGATCTCTTGATGTGTTTAATCGCATCTAAACACGTATTTCTCTTATATTTTAGTGAATATTTTCCAAAACTTCAAAAACCTTGTGTTAATTCCCGAACTTTTACTACTTAATCTATCGATGTGTTCAAACGAATGTGCCTTTTGGGCACATCTAAACCCGTTTATCTCGTATATTTTTGCGAATATTTCTAAAAAATTGAAAAATTGCCTGTTCATCCTCGAAGTGCTTCAGTTATTGATCTCTCGACGTGTTTAAACACATTTTTGTGTAAATAAGTCCTGTGAGCTCATCTAAAAAGGGTTTATTCTTATATTTTGAGCATATATTTCCAAAAATTATTTCAGAAATCGCGTGTTAATTCCCAAGCCTACAACTAAGAGAGCCTGGGAAGCGTAGAATTTCTTATAAATCAATAATTTTCATGATAATAATACTTTGCTGAACTGTTTTACTTATTTATTAAAATACCG
>JAODAC010016968.1:0-21114 GCA_027575185.1 Mimaenictus wilsoni | reverse complement strand
TATTGTTTGGGTGTATGAGTGACGCGCGTACGACTGCGCTACGTTCCCCATGCGGCGAATATTGGTGTTTAAGCAATATATACCAAACTTTGAAATTTGACCTGACAAACGGCTCAAAACGGCGCGAAATCCCTTTAACACAAATTATTTCTATATTAGTCTACATGTACCGAAAGTTTCATTCAACTCCGTGCCGGACAATTGAGACACTCTCCTTGTCAGCGGATCCCTTATTAAAAGAAAAAGTCCTACGTGGGGATCTCTTTTCAAAAATTATTTTATAACACACGAACACAACACCGTGCAGTGTTGTGTTCAGGGTAATGATGAATAGATGATTGTCAATATCTGTGTTTTTTTAATTTATTTTTTTAACCTTGTCCACCGTCTCCGTCCACGCCGAGAGTAATGTTAGTAAGAGAGTAATGAGAGTAATTTTATGTCCGGGGAGAGGGTCAAATACAAATGAGGATCCCTAGCCGACCTAATTTTCGAATTGTCCAACAATAAAATTGAGAAACACTGGTCTATACGTTTCAAGAAGCGCCTTCTCCCTGTTTTCAGTATCACTTAAATAACATTTTAAAATCGAAAAGTAAAAGCAACTTCAAGATTACTTTAAAACTTGTAAATTACTTTAATCATTACCAGAAATTACTGAAAGAACAAAATAAATGTTGGAAAGAATTCTCTTAAAAAGGTATTTTTAACTTGTAATTGTAAAGAGGATCTGTACAATTAAAACTGCAATTACACTTGATAGTTTCAGTAAATATGTTCTAACATAATTGTTCATATTCTAACAAAAATGTTTGTATGTTATAAATGTAATCACGTTTTGCCTATGTTTCCGTTTCCTCTTTATACTACACTTTTTTTTTTCTAACTTGTTATCATTTATTTGCTAAATTAACGTTTATTTCATTTATATCATGGAAGAAGGATGTTTTTCAAGCTAATTTTGTATACATTAATTTTTTAGTTAAATCATTCACAACTTTTTTTTGAGTCTTTCAGATCATTAACAACTTTTTTTCAATAAATAAAGCATTATAGGATGGCCAAGGGTTAGTGAAGAGAGTGTCGAGCGAGTAAGAGACTTATTCACATGTAACCCGACGAAATTCGTTCGAAAAGCCATTCGTGAATGTACAATCTCAGTGAAGAAATTATACTTTCAGTTATTAGATGCTTTAAAACCTACAGAACAGAAAAGGTGCTCACATTGAGTACTTATGAGCTTCGTATGTAAAATTACTTGTGTTTGTGTTTCATTTCATATAGTTAGTTATGTAATTATGAATCTAGGTTTCGTGAAATAGATTCAACAAAGCACAAAAACCGATATTCATTTATAAACATTATATGATTAATATTTCGAACTTTTTTTAATTTTAGAAGTATGTGTTTTAAAATTCAGACGTAGAAAATAAATCTGCTTGAAGTTGGAAAGAAATGAACCAGATAGAAATTCTCCGTACGATTTCTAACGTGATTCTAACAGTAAATAGTACCTATCAAACTAGGAAAAGCTATCAAACTACAACGGCACTATACCTGAAGCGCAATGTGTCACGTGCCCGCGCCGTAAACAACAGTTTCGCAAATTTACATTATTATTGTCCCATTCTACAGTTAGGCTTCGCGTGGCGGCTTCCACACTCGCAAGGCCTCGATTTCCACCTAGGCTTCCTGGGAGCTCTGTACAGTACACAGCAGCGGTGCGCAAGCTGCAAATTCAATAGAAGAATGGAAGCACGGAATGATATATTGTGCGGCGGCCATAGTAACTTAAGCTAAGCAAGCGAGCAGCATCGATTGTGTTGCTTTATCATATGCGAACGATCGTGGCCCTCGCGATAAAAGTAGAACGCATTGCATTCAAACAAAAAAATTGCAACAAGAAAACCTACCACTTTACTTCTACTTCATAAACAACGAAAAATTGCACAAAACTCTAGAAAAAAAAAACCATACAAGCCACTCGGTGTCTTTGCCATTTCGTACACCTAACGGACGCTTGAACACATTCACTTAACGGACGCCTATCCCAGGTTGAGGCAGAGCGCCCGTCGCATTCATGTTTTCTGTAATTAAACCATTGGCTTTGGGCTTGCGCAAGCCAACAACAAAAAATGTAATCCCGAATGCACAAGAGACAAGCGTAGCGAACGGAGAAACATTAAATCTTTAGATGCGCGCTAGCCGACTCACATGCATACATATGAATACACACACGTACACAATACACATGCACACACATACTTACACAAACATACACATACAAACACGTTTAGAATGCACAAAAACTACATGATACTACTAAAGATGCACATTCGGTCAGTTAGTGCATCCATAAATCTTCATCATCCGGCGATCTGTGCTGCGTCATACGACTTAAGTCACACTTAAAAGATTTCTTCACCGAAATCGTCTAAAGCTGTAAAAATTTTAGATTTAAGACGACTTTTATGTGAATTACAACAAACTATCATTTTTATTTCTTATTCATTCAGCATTATACTTTTTTTTTGCGTTTTATGTCTTTAGATTAAAAAATAAGAAGAAGACATCAGAAGAAAATCCCAGTCAGCGGCTACAAGAGACCGGAAATGCCATCAACCGCAACCACAGGCAATGCAAGAAGCGTAGGAAGGCAACAACTTGTTGCAAACTGCAAAACTTGCAACAATTTCGCTATAGCAGCCCTAAAAAGTGACTTAAGTCAGGCGATTTATGCTGAGTCTAGTTTAGTAGCGTATTTCTGAGCATTTGCATATTTGTGTGCAATTTATGGTCATATTATTGGCAGTATTAAAGCAGTGAACGTAAGATACGGATTGCGAGTGGCATTCCTATTCGAAGTTGTATTCAATATTTTGTAGAATAGTTTTTAAAAATTTAGTAGCAACTATTATTAAGCAGATATTATTGAATGTAGTATTTATACGATTTATAAATTATCTGTGTCTTATTTACAGTGCCAGAAAGATTATTATTCCAAGATTTTACTCATAAACATACTAATACTTTACTTACAAACTCGCATTTAGATCAGTATCTAAACACACATAAAGGTGTAAAATTATAGATATTATAGTTGTATATTCGATACGCCATCTTCTGGTAGAAACACTCTTAAGCTGGGGAAAGTCAGCTGAGTCAGGCTATCTATGTTACGAATGCATTTGGTTTAAACGCCTGGCATTAAGAGTTTGCTGCAATTTTTTTTATTTTACTTAAGTTTAGCTCTCTTTGAAGTAGAGGAATTTGAGTGCAAATCCTTTAATTGTCTTCCATTGATTATTTGTTCATCTTGAAATGTCATTGGTAGCTTCGCAGCGGCAATTTGAATAAATAATCGAATTAGCAGTTAACATATTACATGTTATACAAATGATCAAAGTGACTTTTACATAATTTTGGGCTATTTATTTATAATATGTACTCTATATAATATACTAGGTAACCTTCTTGATCGTAGATATATTCAATATTTTGTAAGAAACGTGCTAAACTCGGTTTGGTAACAATTTCCATAACATTTAGTGATGTTGGTCAAATAACTTCATTGGCAGTCTCTTCATCGCGGTTAGATCATTGAGTGTCAATAACGTTGTGACATTCATTGCACAGTCAGATCATCGCCTGACTTCTGACGAATGGCTCATTTGTCCTTACAAGTCTATCTAAATCTACCTTTTCATTGGCACCCCCTTCCCAAGTAGCTACTTGAAACAGATAGAATACGGACGGGCAAAGAAATATACAATTTTGAAAATATCGATACTGTTCGATTCATTTCCCGATACATTTCGAAAAAGGATAGTTAATAGTGTGTCCATTTTGGCCCCCGTCCAGGCCAAAAGTAAATTTAGAGGTTCTCAATATTCTCAACCAATCTCGGTGTCCATAGGAAAATTTGGCATCCGCGGTATACCCTCTGGGAACCCCTGTGTTCAGTGCTGTGACGCGCTGATTGCTGGTCGCCATTAATATTTGAATTTGGCGCCATGTGTGCCAAGATAACGAGCCGGGGTGGCAACTACGCGACTCTACTGAGCGTCGTCTGGGCGAATTAAGTCGTGCACACCCTCGACTCAACCTTGTTCTCTTCCGACAGTGACGCGAGAAATTAGCTTGTACTTATGCTGTGTGTAAATAAACGTCGTTTCTACTAGCTAATCCTTATCATTGTGAGATTGTGGAAGAATCAATGCACTCTGGCTGGCTATTAATTTAGAGTTCGTGGATATAATCGTGAGTGCATCTAAAAATCGAAATAAACCGAACCCGCGCGAACTCCCTGGTTTATTTAGAACATAACCTATAATAAACATTTTTCATTTAAAAATTATCCAAACAATTGAGATATCTTTTCTTCTTTTATATGCGCGGCGATGATCTGACAACGCTGAACTGACCTGCTACTATGATATCTCAAGCATTTCCGTGCTCTTTACAGCTACATGATGATTATTATTGCAAGATTTTACTGAGGAACATACTCAGTAACATTTTACTTAAAACTAGAAGCATTTAACATCTATAACAAATGTACCAGATTAATATCGGAACGGACACTAATTGTAAGTAAATCACCGAGAATATAATAAGTACGGAAAACTTTCTTTAGCCACTTGCACAAAGTGACTTAAGTCTGGAAATCTATGTTAGATTTAATCGAATTTTAAGAACATTTACATATTCCTCAACTATCTACGATCACATTATAGTCAATTCTAAGGTGTAGTGTATATAACAAACCCTGTAACATTCCTGTTCGTACATTTATTCATTATTTTGCAATAAACATGCCAGAATGACAAAAATCAGTTAAGTCCAGTTTAGTAACAATTACCATAACATCTACATATGATATCAAAAACATTTCCGTGCTATTTACAGCTACATGATGATTATTATTGCAAAAGTTGACTTAGCAACATACAGAGTAACATTTTACTTAGCATTCCACGTCTAGCTGCAACAAACGTTGCAGATCAATATCTAAACAGACTCATAAACAATAAACTCATAAACAAGCATAAACTCTTAAACAATATATGTATTAATTCGCTACGCCATCTTCTGGCATATGTGGCTGAAAAACACATTTAAGCAAGTTGCGCGTGCGCAAAATGCCCACACGGCGGATTTGTTAGTTTTATACCTTTTAAATTATGGACCATCTAAAATTGACCATAAAAATGTACAATTTAAAGTAATAATTTTACTATTGTGATCTGACTTAACTCAACATTGCAAAAAGACGTCCCCTGAGATTTCCATAATGCATTCCTGTACCCATTCCTATTTCCATTTCGAAACCGTTTCCGAACGGCTTCCATTATTTACTGCTACATATTATTACTATCATCACAAGATTTTACGAAGGAGCACTCTACTCTGTTAAGTATCACTTTATTCACAGCCTCGTGTTTTGCCGCATTTGTGCATCGCGCCATTGTACAGATAAACAGTTAAATTGACGGTAAACAGGTACGAAATCACCGTCTTTAACATCCGTTACTATTGATTGAAGATATGAAATTTACCAATTATAAGCGACTAATTACTGCCAGCACTCGGCAGAGTAGCTGAGATGAATTTCTCTCGATATGATGTTTTCTTTGCTTTCAACTCATCATTGCACAAAGTTGGGACAACTTTACCGTCAGTTTATAGATCTGTAAACTTCCAATTGGAAGACTGGAAATGCAGTATGGTACGGCCGTATTTGTGAGTAATTTAAGCAGTTTGTTCGCAATCATTACAATTAAGCTAAGCTGGTATAGACAAATTAAACCATAACCCAGCTAATTAAACCTTCTGAATGACACGATTTCCATCGTTAAGCGTACTTCACATGACACCGGAGATGCATGTGAAGCGCGACGTCAAAGAGCCAACCACAAGAACGAGTACGTTAACGTTAACAAAACAACCAAAGAATCCTGTGAGATCTAACCAACTATTACACCGGATGCACTAACGGAAGTTTCTCTTAAAGTTTCTTTTAAAGTTCTTTTTGAATCGTTATTAACGACATGCTGGAGGGACAAGAAAGTTTTATTTCACTTTTTTTTTTCATTTTAGTTTAATTGTTGTAATTTCTTAATGGTTTTAATGGATTTAATGGATTTAAAATCAATTGAAAAAAATGACAATAAAATCATACTTAAAACAATATTTCGGAAATTTTAAATTAAATTTACCCTCTATTTCTGAAAATACGAACTTTTTCAAAACATGGTCGTCGGTTTTTGAAAACTGAAAACCAGTTTTCGGTATATTAAAGCTTTTTTTGTTAGATATTTCATCCAAAATATATCAGCATTGTGAATATGTGTCCTTCTAATAAAGAGCAAAAAATACTACATAAATCAATACAATTATGAAAGCAATTTTCATTGGAAAGTAGTCCTTATTACTTATTATTAGACTCTACGGACTCTATAAATTATTTTATTTCAATAACAGCAAAGAAAATTCTAAGACGGTAATTTTTGCGACGTAAGTTCTCCAATTTTTTCCTAAATCGGCATTCTCTTATTAACTTCATAATTAATCTCAGCAAAGACTAATGAAATAACTAATTACGAAGAAGAAACCATGAGGATTATTTCGTAGATACTTTTGTCTCTTCTCATCTCAGAAGAAAATTTAAACGAATCCTAAACATGGTCATGTACTTAATTATACCTGAAATAAAAATAGTAATTCATTTTCTATCCTATCGAAGAAAATTGAAATGAAATTTAATTAACAACAGAGGGGCAGATTGTTAATAAACATAATGTAAAAACGTGAGACATGACGTAAAAACACAGTGCAATAGAGTTAACACCATTGTATTCACCTTTAATTTTTTCTTTTCATTGCGATTCATGCAAAATAAACTGAGGAAAAGCAGCACTAATGAAGTATAGTTATAATAAAGGTAGTAATTCCTAATAATTTCATATCTAATCAAAAAAAAAATCAAACAAAAATGCAGGAAACAACAGAGGAAGAGCATATCTGCATGATTAACAACAAACGTCAAATAAAACCTGAGATAAAACACCGGAAATCTCCCAAGGCAACTTTTAATTGCAAGACAAACATATTCATGCATAAATGTATTTTATACCTTCTCACGGAAATACCTTAGCCAATTAAGCTTAAGATAGCTAATTATACAAAATGTATTATAAATGAACTCGAGTGCAGGCATACCCTCTTAAGAAGACCATAACAAATCAAAATAAAGTTAAATGCAAAAAAATCTAAGGTGGGTTATAAAAGATAATATCAACATCTATTATATAATAAAGACCGGATGATGGTAACCATCAGAAAAATTCTTCCCACTTTATTTTCACTTTTCTACATGTTTCTCTGCGTTTACATGCAGGCACATCCGCACAACTTAACCGCAAGATCATCAAACCTAACCTCCCGCAAAAAGGCGACGATTCAATTTCCCTTTCCTGCGCTTCTTTCGCGTTTGTAAAACACGTGAAATACATGCTCGGGCGAGCAGAAAAACGCGCGAGCATTACACCGGGAAACGCGGAAGAAATGCCAGCGTGTGAGACGCACTCTGGCATTTCAACGGCGCTTTGCAAAAGTGCGCAAAACTGCGCGAAACGCGCGCAATTAATAGCGCAACGCTGCGTACATGATGCTTTTCCACTCGCAGCGGGTCATTACTCACAGGCATTCATTTTCTTTAGGGAAACAGTGTACTAAAAATGAACTAGTGAGAAATAATAATATAACAAATGTTTCGTTCGAAACATGGAAAAACGATAAGTTTTTTTTCATAAGCAAGATCATTTCAGACTCCATTCACTATCATTTATATCATTGCAATGCCCAGCCGGGTGTTAAGCTTAACACATCAAAAGGCTAAAAGCCCGAAACTCGGCTTTGGCCCGTCCCTTGGAAAAATAATTACTCCTGACTTTAGGTACTTCACAGTACGCATTGAATGTATGCTGACACAACTTGGCTTGTTTATAATAACATATATTAAGATATGTTTTCTATGATTTGTTTCTCATGACTCGAGGAGCGTGCAAATTGCTCAGATGTATGAATTCGATCTTCTGCCGTAGTCCGTGATTGCTCAAAACGCGTTTGTTTCCATTGAAACGAATTATCCATCACCGAACGCGACGCTCACGCCTCTAATCTGCCGAAACTAGCAATTTCGGCGACATGCGTCCTTAAAAACATGAACTGACAACTTTCGGCAGATTTTGCAGAAAACTTGTATCACTCAAATGGCATTTCAGAACACTTACCTCAGGTCTACTCGACTAAAGATGGCGCTGAAACCTCGCCGACTGTTGTAAACGTAGTTGCAAACAGGCGTCTGTAACAGAGAACGATAAATCAGCTGTGTTTAGCATCCAATTATCGAATTGGGACGAAACTAGAACAAGGCTTGCGCAATTTGCATCTGAAATTTCTTTCTTTCGCGTCCAAGCATCATCGACGGTGGTCATAAAAGGTCATAACTATTTCACAGCAGCTGCAAATCGATGCAGAACCTTGAGCAAATACTCGAGTATGTGTATTGACATCTAATGCATTGTGCATTCCTGCTGCTGTTTGCGTTACACTCGCACCAATCGGTGTGGCAGCCGAGTAATTAATTGATTGCAATTCCATTACATGATTACACGTGGCACGTGGCATTGTACCATTCTTACTACGTAGTAGATTTTCTTAATATGGCTTTTATGATGTTATTTTCTTAATTTTTTGCGATTACACTAAACTTATCGAAGAATATTTATGTTCTTCGACCAGTTTAATGTTTTAGAGTGACTTAGATATATTTATTTATAAAGAAAATCGAAGAAAGAAAGTGGAAGAGGAAAAAAAAACAATTTAATGTAATTTATAATCAAAAATTTCAAACAGGTATACGTGCAAAAATGTTTCAAAAAGTGCGATCAATCCTTCAATAACTGAAATAAGAAAAAACTTTCATACAGCAATTAAGCTGATAGAAATCATGCAAGTTGTAGAGACGGACAAAGCCATTTTCCAAAGTATCTCATTGAAAATATGCCTCAAAAAGTACAAGCAATCACTTAATCCACTATAGCCAGAAAAAAGGGCAACACATGCTTCAGAGGAATAAGAACCTCCGAAAACATTAATTGGAATGATACAAATGAAAGCGAACAAAAAGCAGTAGTTTTCCGACTAAACACATTCAATTATCCTGCCGATTATAAGTAACTAGAAGTATTTAAATTTAACCATCATTAATATCAAAAAAAAAATACAAAACTAACAAAAGACAACGAAGTGAGGTACTACAACATTTAAGCAAGAACAACTTTGTGCTACCAAAACATAGAATTAACTCTAACCAATGTAAGTCACATTCTAAATTTTATATTCATTATAAGCCACCTGATTGACAGGTTTCAATCGGGCACTCGGCGCGGTGTGCGTATTCATTGGAAATTTATGCAAATTTCGTCGCGATTGTTGGCATTCACCTATGTCTCGTACACACAACACAGATGGCGCAACAGTGTGTATGCGAAGTGACTTAAGTCCCTCCTAATAAATTACGCGCAGCTCTGTATTGGAAATCAACGATTTAACTGGTCCACAATTTCACTTTTACAACGCTTTGTATGCGCATATTCAAGCAAAGTTGTCGTTTTTTTTATTATTGAAAGCAATGATTAATGGCAATCGCATGCGAAATAACGCATTGCAACACTGTTTGAATGACACCTGTTGTACAGGTTTTGCTTTATTGAGTTTGTGTGTTATTATTGCCTAGCATCAAGACGCACAATCCTAATTGAATGAGAAATTAATCATTAAATCGTTACTTAAAAGTTACTTAAGTTTATTGTAAGAAAAGGCTAATTTTCATAGTTTTTTTTTAATTTAAAAATTTTAAAACTTGATCAGAAGTCATGAACCTAAGAAGAAAACAGAAAGGTATAACAGAAAGGTGTGTTTCGATTGATTTTAATCTTGATCATACTTGAAGATTTGGATTTGGAAAGATTAGGAGGAATTGAAGACCTAAAGCCCTATTGTCCTAAAAGTTAATACGATTTCACATATATGCAGGCGAGAATGGCTTATGGGGCTTATTATTACATGGCTTATTATACATACTTGTAACTATTGCAATACTTAAAACTATCAAATCAGTTTGGTTGTATTATGTTTTATCAATCCATTGTTGGATTAAATGTAAAGATCGATTTATATAATCAGACTTACGCTTAAGATTATCAAATGAATGCAAAGAGGTGTTTTAATCAGATTTCGATTTCACTCAGGAACACAAAAACAGTACTTCTTAAAAAACACAATAAAATAATGTCAAACTTGACTTAATGTCATTCAATATGATTTTGATAGAAATTATTATTTCCTATTTATATTCATATATTTATCGAGAAAAGTACACCTTAACGAACGGTAGCTTGGGGTCTAGGGCTGTTCATCGTCGGTCGTTCATGTCAACGTCGGGCACATCTCCGCAGACAGACCATCGCGGGTACTCATCATCATCGTAAAATTTCATCGGGATGGCGTATCATCGTCAGACTTATAAAACATGAACGGTTGCTTGAACTATTTCAAAAATTCAAAAAGAATCTGGTAGATAATGTAATAATCATTAATACTGCAAGTTTTTATAATAATTAAAGCAGCCGTTCATGTTTTATAATGCTGACGATGAAATGTCCTCACGATGGTTAGCCCGACGTTGAAGTGAACACGCGATGGTCAGCCCGCGGGAAAGTGCCCGACGTTGATTTGAACCACGATGACCGGTCCGACTACGCCTGAATATAGAGTTTAAGGGATGTTTTATTTTTATACTGATTAAATGAAAGAATAAAGAAAAGCAAAATGGAATATTGTACAACGAGCTTGGTGGAATGCTACTCATTTCTCACGAGTATGACAAATTTCAGCAAGGGCCGATCATTCAGAGAAAAGAGCATTCCTATTCGAGATGTACACTATACTTGTTCTACAACTATTATGTGCGAAAATAATGATAGGTAATAAGATAACATTTTTAGTAGATAGTTCTTTCTGAGTCAACGGCACTATGAACGGATTTCAGCTAGAACTGTGTTCTACCAGTGCCGATGAAGTGATAGCTATGCCATTTCTTAATCACTCGATCCTGAAATATGCACATTATTCAACAGGAGTAGAAGAAAAATAGTTACTAATATCACAATGTAAGAAATTCACTAAGCACAGTTTAAAGTCACGATTTAAGGCACTTTCGGTGCGTTTCCAGTGAGTCGTCATGCTCGACACGGGCTTTAATTCAAGGTTTCGAAACCAGCCGTCGATGACGCTCTCCGGTCGCTGTCCGCCGCAAGACTCGGGAGACCCACCCAATTGTTCGTTACCGAGTGAAACACCTCGTACGCGAGTTTTTTTTATTTATTTGCTACATACATACAACAATTAATTCACAATTGCACAACATCACGAAGATTAAAAAACTGAGAGGTTAACTGTGAGCTTTTTCGGACGTGTAAGGACATATAAAGGAATTTTTGATTGCCAAATCGTAGAGATCATAAACATTGAGGAGAGAAATATGTATGCCTAAAATTTTACTGCCAACAGTTAATTATACACAATGTTAGCATATTTTTTTAATTTGTAATCTTTTAATTTTGAGAATTTGTTATCCCTATTCGAATGACTTTAATAAAAACTTCAGAAGGCAAGTTGATGAATTTTAATCTTAAAACTCCAGAAGTTGGCTGATTTCTGATCTCCATTAATATTTTGAATTTAACGCCTTATATGGCAACATAACTGCAAAGTGCAGCAACGGAGTGAACACTGGGGTGAACGTATTTGGAGTACGGCTTGGCGCGTACCCGAACTCAATCTTATATTCCTAAGAAAAGAGAGCGAGGTTTGATATATTGTGGAGACTTTATTCCGCTCTAAATTTATTAACTCCAAATGAGTTGAGAGGTTGACATCACAATTAACAATCGCATCTAACCAAGGTACTTGTGTCACTACCTCAGAGCTTACGGAAGTGCCACATTCTTCCCCTCCACTAGTCAACGAAATGAATCGATGTCTGTTGATGAGCTACATTTGACTATGTGTGACTTGGGATCACTTCGACACAGGCTTGGAACATCATAATGAGGACTCAACTAGTGGGACTAATCCTGGTAGGTGCAGCACATGCAGCACATCAGAGATGGAATTCACCTAAATCGGCGGCAGACTAGCTCGATGCCAGAACCGATTAAAGGAGACATCACCTGACCTACCCACGCGGCTGGAATTTTCTAGAATCGGTAGCAAACTAGCTCGATGCCTACATCGATTAGGGGGGTGCAACATCCATGTATAAAAGTTTTGTAATCTTGAGAGGCAAATGTCCTGCTCGTTGTATATGTCGTTGTATGCTTCGGATTGAACATTTGGGTGTGCACAAGAAGTGATGGATCTGTAGATCCCTGGTTTCGGCACCAACTTGTGTAGAGTTCATTCTATGGAACGTTGATCAGCTCTAATTGCACACATTCAATTTATCCTCACATTCTAACTTATCAGAACTGTAACTTGTAAAATTCATAAGCCACCCCATAAATCTGCAAAGCTACTCAAGCCCTCATTACTCACATGATCGTCTTTCTACCTCCCCCTTTCCGCCTCTTTACCTGTCTAGAGTCAAATTAAATTCTCCTTTCCTCAAGAAACAAACGCCTAAGCACACTTCGAAGAGCAATAAAACTTAATCGAAAGTTGCTCAACAGAGTTTGGTCGCAGCGTTTGCGCACCGACCAGCCACTCGGGCGAATCGAAATAATTCACCCGTCTGTTTGACCATTCGGCTAAGCACAGTCGTTAGTTGCTTAAATGTTTGCTCAGCGCTTGAATGCGCGCAATTTTGCATTGCGACATGGGCGCATTTTTTCGCCCGCCGATCGTGATAGCAACAATATCACCGACATTCAAACGCGCCTTGCCGCGATTTATACGCGCGCGTACCGAGTGTGGTGCAGAGTGTGCATTACCGAAGCCAGCGCAGCGCCTGCTCGTAATTTATGAATTATTTTTTGACTTGCGGCGCGCGCTCGCGTTGCAACAATAATCACCACCATAATTGCGCGCGCCTCAAATGTAATTGAATCGGATCCGAAAGCCAAACGGAGGGATAATACCAAACGAGAAGGCAAACCGTAACCAATTCGAATGTCTTCAGCTATTCGACGCGCCTGAGTTATGTCTTAAGCGCATGTGGCTTTGATGGCTTAAGATTAACAGGCTGGAGGCGGTTTCACTGCGCTAGGAATTTGTTCTTTTTCGTTGATGTACGAGCATATTTCGATGTTGAATATTTGGTAATCAAATAATTCTTTAATAGTTTAAAAAGTCTTAGTATTCTTTAAGATTTTAGAGCTTAAGAGACATTGGAGCTGATTCACTGAAATTAGGTTAAATTAAGAGAAGTTGCTTTAGGTTACGTGACGAATGGTTCAATTAGGTTATGAAAAATGTATTTTTTAGAAGTTTTTAGAGTTGCCCCATTAGATTAGTGATGATTGTTTGATATCAGGAAAGAATATCCTTAAAGGTGTTAGATTAGTTATAGTTACAGCAGGAGGTTACAAAAATCATGGTAACAGTTTGTTCTGTTCTAGCGGCCGGCAACCTATGACTCGCGGGACGTCGCATATTTACCAAATTGGTTTCCAGTAAACCCCTTGTCTCCGTTGACCAAAAATGCTTCATAGTGGACAAAAATTAGTTACTCACAGTTTCCTTTATTATTAAGATTTTGGTTGAGATTGCTACACAGCCGAAGAGTTTGCCGATCTTTCATTTAATAAATTTCTTATTTTAACAAACTCTAAACTCATATTTAATCAATCCAATAATAACATGACTAACCTTGCTTAATCATGGTCGCCATCTACTAATCCAGGTCTAGCAAGGACTGCTCCGACCCATACCTTGCTCTGGCCGATACCATCTTATCTTGGAGAACCATCCCCGCATTCTTAAAGCAGTCAGGACGTCTACCCACCACTTGCACCCACTTGAACCCTGGGTTATAGGAGCTTCCACCTACCCTACCCTGCCTTATTTACTCTTCCACATCCACCCATTTTACCCCAACAATTCCATCAACATATCCTCCAGCCGCTCCTGACCGCTGCTTCTGATGTGCTAGTCTCCTACGATTCGCCCACGCAATATACCTAAACTTATTGATAGACACTAATCATCATGTTGAAAATTTGTTTGTACATCGATAAAGTTAGATATAAAGGAGGTGAAATATCTATAATCTGGTTTAGTCAAATATCGATATATCAATATCAGAAAAGCGATCTGAAAAGCGATCCTAACTATTGCTGATAATTCCGATAGCACTAAATCTAAATAAGACGGCATTTCATAGATAAATTTGAATATCGATATATCGAAAATAGAAAATATCGATAAAAATAAACATCGATATTTCGACATCATCTAACATGACTATTATGGTATAATAGTGGGCTTAAAATCGGTAATTTATTAGAACCCTTTCTCTGATAGTCTAAAATGTCATAACCTAAACATTTTCTAACCATCAGAATACATAACCCAGAGTATACTATTTGAGTAATCCGCGCATGCGAATCTAAAACATTTGAGGCTACTCTCAGCCAACAAACATGCGCAAGACACCTGTCCGCATATTAAATCGAAATCGCCATGCCAGAATAACGTAGATTACTAATGCAAATACCCTGGCCGTTCTATAATACTACAACACACACACATACATTTCACATAACAAACAGCCGATTGCAATTGCCGATTGCGCCAGGGCAACCACGATAAATTACCGCGAAGACAGCAATCCAACCACCGCGGCCATTGACCAGTGACCAGTCCGACACAGCCAACCCGAGGGTAATACATACCGTCCACCAACATATGCAAAAACGTCACTAATGCGTAATTGCACCGTCGCAAAACACTCGTAAAACGTTTACGACTAAACCGTAAAGTTAAATCGACGTAGTGCTAAAACCTCCGCAACCATGCACACATACACACATATGCTCAAACAACTGGTTTGGCTTATTTCCGGTGGACTTAACAACCAACTATACGGCCCCTGTCGAATATTAAGATCACATTTGAAGTCCTAGCGCAGCTGCGAAACATTCATAAAACCTTGAAATCGAACCGATTTGTTCCTCAATCTCCTCCTCGAAAAACTTGACCTTATGGCTGTTTAATTACGTATTTATCGGTAGCCACAATCACGCAAACGCGCTCAGAGTTCATCTATTACTGAGTCAAGTGGCAGGCAAGCAGCCTCGTCCGTGTATCATTCCGTATTCCGATGACACAGCGTGAATAATCGACGAAGATTGCCGCAATGGTCGAGTTGGAAATCACCACTTGGAAATTGTGCAGCACGAGTCATCTAATTATGCAATGAAATCAACATTTAAGCGGCAGTCTTGTCATGCGAAACAGAGCGCTATTCCGAGAATTTTCAATATTTGTTCGTGGGGAATTGGTTTGTTGCATAGCTTTCTCGGTAGTTTACGTTTTAGGCTGCATGTGGAATACATAAAAATAAAACTAGCCAAGTGTTAATGATGAACGAGAGTATAGTCGATGACAGTCTAGGGTAGATGTGTTGATAGTTTTGATAAACAGTTTTTAATAAAATCTGTGAATGAAGTCATTATTTTTAGATGGATTTCGGGGAAGAAAACAAATAGATTCTGTAATTTAAACAAATCTATCTTTAAAGTTTGCGTTTAAGTATTTGTTAATCGATTTTTATGAACTTGCCTGACACGAGATGGCGCTGTTCTAGTTAACACTCTTTGAAATGTATATTTGAATGTACTACAAACTTAAATGATTTTAGTTAATATGTATTTGTTAAATTTCTCATAATAAAAATTGAAAAATTCAAATCCAAAGTTCCCGCCATCCTTTAAACGATAGTACACATTTCTTCCGCTGGTAGCGGTAGTTCCATATTGTCAAATATTACTTTCCCGCCACATGCGCTAATACAAGATAATTATTACAGTTGGAGGCAATTTGATTTTTATTTGTTCAGTTGGATGCCTAGAATAGGCGGTGCTTGCTGCGCTACTATTCTTAAGACGTCGGGAATGCGATGGACCCTGTGGGTCCGTCGATCCGGACAGGAGACTTACGAATATTTGACGCCTGGCTAGCATTGGGGATGACCACTTGACTCAAGATGTCTTGCCCATGCATTCCACGCTTCTTGGCTTGTGTTGATCCCCATAACGTTTCTAGAATGTATATGTTGTCGCATTGTTTGTTTGGTTGATCTTCTACATTCTTCCTATCGGTCGCAGGAATCGTGTGCTCTGCAATGTCGTTTTCACCGCAGTGTACGCGTTCCCGATTAGCACTCTTCCCGATGCGATAGGTAGTCGTCATAGCAACCGTGTCCTGTCAGGAACTGTGTGAAACAGTGGTCAATCTCTCCGTGTTGAAGGGATCCATTAAAATTGATAGAATCATTCTAATGGATGGTATCAGTTTCCTGTTCTATTTTCTGTTTGTGCAGAAGCTCCATTCTACTTCGGAATAGACACAGGTGCCATTCAATGCTCTGAATGTGTCCTTCAAACCCAGTCTAAAGTTGATCATGAAGATGCCATGAATACCGAATCAATTGTTCGATAGACTCATCGTCAGACCTTAGAATAATGGTAGTTGTTCAGCTTCTGCATTCGTCTTAAAAACATATTAGTTCGTCGATCCCTTCAGTATTTAATCAACCCAATCACTCTGAAGGAATCTTATATAACCATAACACTCTCTGACATAACCTAAATCATTTTTCGCGCACATTAAACCGGACAAAAACGTTCCATTTCAACTGATAAACCTCTTCGCCTGACAAGGAGCCCGCAGGAAGATCTCAATTTAAGCACCAAATGAGAGCGGACGCGAATGGTGCAATAACCTTATCAATTTAGCCCAGCCTCATCTTACATATCCCGGCAGCGAAGCATGCTGCAACCGAATCGTTAAAATCCTACAATAACGCGTCTAAGCCAACTATGCGCAAGCACACACATACACAGGCTATCATCGGCGAAAGTGCGAATTAAAGCTCATCTATTCTGGCTTAATTCGTTTACGCATGCGTCCATTTTCCTGCCAACAGGTTATCTACAACGGCGTTCACCGCTGGCAGGAAGAAGCGCAACTGCAACAACCATTACGCGACCGACGTCGTGCGTACCTTTAGACACACGAGACGCAGGCGCAAGCGCCTTTCACTCCACTTAATCAGGTAACCCTACAGCCATCGATGATTTTATGCGTATGCGCGAGCGCAAACGTCGCCTTCGTCAGGGTGGTGCTGGCCACGTCGAGAGAGGAAGTTCTCCGGTCAGTGGCGAACATTTGACGCCAAACGCTGCTTCATTCTAGCGGCACGTTTAGTAATTATCGTTGAACGCAACGCAACAACTAACGCGCATGTGCGAATAACTTACGCATGAGGGGGCCGCGCATGCGCGGGACCTACGCCGCGCTAATTTATGAGCAGAAAACGACGAATAGTAAACGAATAGCCGTGAATTCTTTGTAAAAACACCGTCATAAATTCACAACTGCAAATATACATATTCTATGTACATGTAAATGTTAATAAGATATTTCAATATTTTTCTTCTTAGAATTTTGAAAAAAGTGTAGTTCCCTTTCAAAACAAAAAGTATGCGAAAAATAATAGGGTTACCAACCTGAAAATGATTGAATTGAAATTAATAATATAAAAAACAATGAATTCTGAAAATTCAAGTGCAAATATCCAAACATTCCACATATCTGCAAATATTATCTCTGCGAATATTTTTTCCTGCATTCGCGATATTCATTCTTGCAAATGTACACATTTGCAATTCGTAAGAATTGCACCGGTTGTGTGCTCAGAAGGTTCGGTTGGCCGCGTACATTCTATTTCGCTTTCCTGTTTTTCAGCAGGTAGGTAAAGCCAGACCGAACGCGTGTTGCATAACCTCATTTGGTGGCTATTTCTTTTGCGCGTCGCAACTATCTGTTATTGCATCAAACGGCTTTACTGTTAGGTGCGCGTATACTCGATGAAACCGGGCGACACGTTCGCTGCTTAAGCACTCTTAAAACTGAATGATAAGTCAACTATCCACGTTCGGACCGTTAAAATGCACCGTCAGAAACTTATACGGACTGGCAGGATGAGAGCGTAGCGAGATTAAGTTCAAATTACGTTAGATCATCATTTGCCAATATCATATATGACCGAGAACATATTTGCAACATGCTTGTCAGCGAAATGAGTTAAAAATACATAAAATCAGCAATTTTGTTTGATGAATTTTATTTACTACATTGAAAAAAAAATTTGCTTGTTTTGTATTTTTCATTGTTGAATAATTTTGTCACAATAGTATTTATTGAATTCGACGATATATTATTTTATTCTTTTTACCTCTTAACATTTTAAAATTTGAAATATTTCTCGATCTTTGCTTAAGATGATCAAAGTCTGAGTTAATAATATTCAAAAAAGAATGATTTACACTTTTCAGCGTCTTAAAATAGTAACTTTCCATACGAATGAGGGATGGGTATTCCATGCGAGTTGTTGTGCACTGTACTTTTTCTACGTCTATAATGTGTGAAATTAAGAATTTCTTAATTAAAACGATACTGAAATATGTGCATTATGCAACAGGAGTTGAAAACGATAAATTCAAATAATTTAGGTTGTTGAAAACAGTTAATTTTGCGAAAAAGTCAGGCAAAAAATGTGTATAACTAATCACGCATTAAATTACGTATGACATAACATAAATATTATCTTCTTATTATGTTCTTAATTATGTTTTTAGCCAGGAATCTCGGAATCAGAAATTGACTAAACAAAAATTGCAGGTTATCATTCGGAACGGAAAGGTAACGGCATGCACAGGCGCAAAGTCACGCCCTTTGCGCTATGAACACATTTCATTTATGAACATTTATGAACGCAAGTCAGTGTGCGCTCATTATTGAAAAGGAATAGATTGATTATAATTATAAAGAAACAAGGATATCAAATAATTACATCCCTATTCGACGCTATGAACACAATGTAAAAACAGGGTTGTAACTGCGTGGTTGGGAATTTCTATATCTCCAGATGGCATCAATAAAAATACATTTTATTGTCATAATTTCCAGTTATAGTCTCTAATCTGCAAGACCTCTCAAAACTTAAGCCAATATAGATAAGTATATATTAATGGTGTAATATCGATAATTTATTGATATTGGGGTTTCGATAAATATTAATATGGACAATTTCGATCGTTTCTTGCGATTCTACCGAAGTGGAAGCCAACTCAAAAGGGGGAGGGTACCCTAGGCATACGAACCATTGAAACCCTATCCGTGGATTACCACCCTTGGGCCATTAATAATCACGTCTATATTAATATCCGCTACTTGGGATTTCATTAAAGATATAGGTATTTGAAATCGATATTTGAATAACGATATATCGAAAATATGAAATATCGAGATTACGTCATCATATGTCTTGTCTAGTCTAATATTTTTAGTATAATTGAAGCAGGCATCCGTCAGACTGACGGCGTCGCGTCGCTTCATGGTTTCCTTTGCCTGACTCATATATTAAAAGGAGATAGGTTGTTTCTTCGAGTTGCTTCACTGTCTTGTAAGTATATTCGTCAAAAGGACGAAGCCGAAGTCGATAGTGCGTTGGCCCCCTTATAATTTTATAACCAGATAACCACTAACTTCTGATTTAAGAAACTATATTTCTTTCAATGATTATCGATATATCGGTATTTGTAATCGACATATAAAAAAGAGAAAATACTGACATTTCCTCATCATCTGACTCGCCTATTTTATTAGTAATTAAATATTTGTAAAAAGTAAAAATACAAATAATGAAAGTAAAGAAGCAAAAATGGAAACTCTAAACCTGGCAACACATTTCTAAATATTGTACATTTAGAATTACTAAAATCAATCCAACAAAAATGAGTAATTCCCGAACAACCCCAGAGCACTCTAAATATTAAACTCCATGACGAAATAAAACCGACGCGACGTATAGTGGTACTTGCGAACACGACACCCTATTACGAAAACGTCCCATATCCGAGTATCCCCGGCTGTCTTTCAACCTTTCACATTGGGGTCCGTCAACTGGGACCCCTCCAATGTCGATTAACGCAACCCCTAGGTCCACACAACCATTGTCCGTCCGTCGACTGCGTTTGATTAGGGCGCAAAAAAACGCAAACAGAATAAAACCGGGCATACGTTCCACGCTCAAAGCCCGTCCTCCCTACCGTCTAATGAAAAACAGCGAGCGAACGCACCGCATCGCATATTAAATTCCATGCGTTGCGCGCTGCGCTCAGGGACCCGATAACGGCTGCATAATTGAAAATTCGCATTTTCCCGCCCGCGGATCGAACGTAGTAATAGTAATGTCGGACAAGATAAATCGTCGCAGTCGTCGTCGTCGGCGGCACGGCAGCCGCAGTGTATGTGGCATGTCCGTCGGCCGTTTTGCTGCAATTGCACGCGCAAAGAAACACGCCGTCATGGCCCGCATACCAAACAAACCGAACGCGAGATACAGCAGTGATTAGCGCCGCTGCAAAACTCGGGCTGATTTATGCAATCCGCCGCCGTGCGATTAAATAATGTCGCCCATGTGTTGCCCTGCCCTGCATATTTTATCGATCTATATACATATAATTATATGCGGCAATCTGGTGTACTAACAAGCACTAAATATTTACGACGCTTTGTATCTGTTGCACAATTACTTATGGCAACCCTTCGGAAGTTTCATTCAAAGTATGCAAATCGAAATTGTTTATATAATGTAAGGCTGAAAATTGTCTGAATATTTATCATACTATGCAAACGTTCAATTATTCGCGCGCCAGAGTTACTGGAAATAGGGTTACCAAATGGTGCGTCTAATAATAATTAATAATAATTATTGGTTGACATGTACAAAGGGAATAGGTGAATGCCAAAATAAAGGTT
>JAODAC010016957.1:0-76969 GCA_027575185.1 Mimaenictus wilsoni | reverse complement strand
GTATACATATATATAACCTAACCTATACAGAAAACCCCTAAACACCCAAATAGAACAGCAATCACGACTTTTCAACATCCTCTGCGTTTAACAAGATTCGTAATAGTACTTAAAGTTGGGGTCTGTTGAGGCCTTAATCGAAAACTAACATGAATAAATGCATAATTCCGACCGAAGCACCGTGGAGCTGTTCTAGAATGTTCCAGGTTTTTATATATAAGGTAGACTTTTTTCTATTAATCCTGGGCGGTCAACGCAACTAGCACTGCGACCAGGTTTGATCTATTGTGCATATATAAGGTATACTTTCCTAAGTCTCATTTTCGTTTCTAGCGTTAAAGGAGACAAACGTAGACCCTAAATGCAGGGTGCAGTGAATGTTCCGTGCTTCCTAAACAACATTAACGTTGGTTTTATATCGCTAGCTGCAAAATTCTTGATTTTATAGCGTTTTTAAACAAAGACCAAGGTGTGCTTTGGCTATCACATGTTCCCCCTCTCGAAAAACCGATAGATCCTTAACCGTTTGGAGGCACTGAATAAGTAAACCTCGCCTTTTTCCATTAACAACAAGTAACATCTTTTACAAATGAAAAAGTAGCGCTGTATATTCACGCACTATATACATACCAACAACTGTATATAAATAAAAATATCTCATGCTATCACATACGAGCTGTAAAGCCAAAAAAATCAGACAATTAAAGCAAAACACTCAATTCGTCACTTGTTGCTGCTGCTGCTGCTCCTTGTGCACCTTCATGTGCTCTTCAATCGAATACTGATCGCTGCGAAACATCGCCTTACACACCGGACACTGCCAATACTCCCAAATGTTCTCCTCGGTAACCACTACTTCTTCGCCAACAACCCCTTCCTGCTTCACCTCACTAGTCGGCGGCACCACCAGCTCCGTCGGCGGCGCCTTCACCTGCATAGCATGTCCTTTCTGGTGCAGCTTCAAATACTTGTGGCTAATCGACGTCGAGCAGATATCACAATGCACATTAAAGTTGATATTGTTCACCTTATATCCCTTGTGAATCCCGGTAATATGATAGTGAAGTTCATGCGCACAATTGAGCGTGATACTGCACTCTTCACAACGCGTCTGTTCGCACTTCTTCGCCACCTCCATGTGAATAGCATAGATTTCATCCGGCGACAACAGATGCATCTTACGATTGAAGACACCACTCTTAATAACCTTAATCTTACCTGGAGTGTGGTGAACAGAGCGTACATGGCTCTGTAGACAGGTGCGATTCGGGTACTGTCGGAAGCAAATCGGACACATCTTTCCATGAGGGATAACCATGGGTTCAGCATCAACAGAGGGAACGCCAGGCTTGACAAACTCACCTCCCCCAGAGTGCGGAGGCGCTGTAATCGTAGACACAGGAATTATAACCTCCTGGCCTAGATCATTCACTGAATAGATGCGTAGTTGGTTAGGATTATCCAAAGGTTCGTTCTTCATTGATGGCGGGTGCATGATTAGAGCGTCTTGAACGATAGGTGCATTACCCCCAACTTGAGCAGTCCCAGTCGATGCAGACGGGTCAATTGTGGCAATCGCAGCAAGCTGCTCCTCTTCCTTGATGTCGTTTAGCAGAATAGCTTCGGAACGGACTTGTATACGGCCATTCATCGCCTTATCGCGTCGCCGGGTAGCTTCCACGACGTACTTCCCTAGATTGGCATAATCCTCGACGCCGGCCATTGCAGCTTTAATATCCGCATCGGCAGCCATTTGCAATTCACGAAGTTCGTACGCCGTGTTTTTTCTTCGTAAACACAAGCCCACAGAGGCGGTATGTATATTCGTATGTTGGCAAAGATGGCGCACGAGGTGCGAAGAAAACTTGAGAGGTTAAGAAATAAAGTTGGAGAGGTTAAGGACCCAACACCGACGTCTCAAAGTTAGGCGTAGCTAAGCTTCGAATACGTACAGTGCCACCACCAACAGATTCTGCACACGGGCATTGCCGCACCACGTTAAAAATACGAGTGTGAAACAAACGCAGCACGGGCACAGCCGTCTCAGACGGACGCGTGTGCTCCGTTGGCATGAACAGCAAACATATCAAAGTGAGCTTAAACAATTCATGGTAACAATATTTATTTATTTTTATATTGAATAATTACTTGTACAGTTTTTAAACAAATAAAATAAATTCATATTTTTACTTGTTTAAAATTAAAATTAAAAATGGGGAAAACTAGGAACAAAAGGAGGAAAAGGAAGGAAGTTATAAATCACTAAAAAAGTCTGAAACATTCTGTCGTTTTGACGATGGAAGATTAAAGTCCATCTCACGTTTTTTCGAACTCTTACTATGTTTCTGAGAGACTTTTTCAAAATCTTCAAAGTATTGAATATTCCAAAATTTGATATCAGCATCATCCCCACAGGATGCGATGAATTGCCCATTATTGCAGATATCCACATGCTCCACAGACATATCATGTTGGCCCACAACGCCTGAATACAAACAAATATCACTTTATTGGAAGATAGTGTACTTTTATAGACTCTAGACCTTCCCCCACCCCATTAAAAACTTTGTATTTGTATCAACAACTACGTGATAAATGAAATACTTAAATTTCTATGAGAGATATTGAAATTACTAGGTGAAATTGAAATTATTGTATGAAATATTGAAATTACAGCACGAAATATCAAAACTACTACGCGATTGCCATGTAAAAAGTTGATTTTGAAGAAAATTTAGGAGAAATTTAAAATAATTTAAAAATAACTTGCCTAAATGTCGATGTGGAAACAAATGTGTAGCCCGTAAAATACCATCCTCGCAAGCCGTGACAACAATCTTCTCCGTGATGGGAATGAGCGCATTAATGCCAGTTTTCGGTCCCGGAAAGATGTCACTATGCAAGCCATACTCGTGCCGATTGAAAAGGTAAAGCTTACCTTTGGTTGAACCAGCTAACAGCTTCGTATCGCTTCGGAACATGCCCAAACAAGTCAGCTCGTCGTCGTACTCCTCCGACTGCATCAAAAACTTTCTGAAACAAACGTGTGACATTGAAATGTATTGTCAAATTAACATACTTCTTGACTTAACAGTCAGTCAGACGACAAATAGAAGTGTCAATAAGAGAATTACCTTTGTTGCAAATCGTAGGTTGTTAACACACCATCGCCACTAGAGCAGAGTAGATATTGTTTCAAGTCGTCGGTGACTATGTCACTGATGTAGTCTTCGTGTTTCTTGAAGCGAAGAATGGGGGTGTCTCGGCTTTCTCGGATGTCCCAGAGTTTTACTGTGCCATTATCGTCGCCTTTAATTGTAAAATCAGTAAGTTTGATTACATTAACGATTTTAATTGTTTTTTTTTTTGTTTACGTAAAGTAGTGCCAACTAATAAGAGAAAAATGAACTGAAGTATATTTGGTTGCATATAGTTATATTTCGTGACGGCGAGTATGTTGGTTGCATATACAATGTGACACTAGTTATAGAAACATAACCAAAGAAAATAAAACAAACTACAAAACAAAAACCTTAACCAAAAATGTTTAAAAATACGGAAAAAAGAGACCAACCTGTAGCAATAAGATGTTCATCCAAAACACTCAAACAATAAACAGGTTCATCATGAGCCTTCTCATAGAATCTTATAAGCTTTCCTGTGTTGACATCCGAAAGCATAATAGTTTTATCCTTGGATGTAGAGAATAAAACGTTGCCATCGTCACTGAACTCGATATCTCTGCAAGCTTTCGTATGCAACTCAAGGGTCTGAGTCAACATATTCTCTTCGTTCGTGTAACGATAGAAAAGAACATCGCCCGTAATGCTGGCAACTCCTAGGAGATTTTCGTGGGGATGGAACGAAATATTGACAACATGCTCCTCGCATTTGATCAGCGGTGGATGGTCGCGTTCTCGAGTGTTTTCACGTCTTATTGCCTTGATTACCTCGTCCTCTTCTTCATCGGCAACAACCTCGTCGTCGCTTTTATGGTCCGATTCGTTGGCACTCGCCGCGGTGAGGTTTTGTGGGTTTACCTCGTCGTCGTCACTGCTCGAATCGTCGGAATCGTATTCAGAGTCTACGTCGGTGGATGCTTCTTCGTTGTTGGCCGAAGAGTCACTGTCGGAACTGTTGTCACTTAGACTTTTCTTTGATAAGCCCATGTTTGGAAAGTTTGCACTGGCAGTACGAATGCCAAGCGGTCGGCAAAGTTGACAAACAAGCACAATGTGTATTTTGTGAGGTTATGTTTACTCGTGACGTAGTTAATAATCAACGCAATCAACCTGACTGACTACAGCGCTTTACATGTGGTTAGTCTATGGCGCTTTATTGGAACGTGGCATAAAGCAGAATTACAATTTATGAACAAAGCATAGAGTGGGGGTTATATTTCGGGAATGGCGGAAACATGATCATAAGAAGCATAAAAGGAATTGGATATTTAAGAGCCTGTTCTGATATTTTGTCAGATAGTTGTGACAATTACAATGAATTTTAAAACTAAAATTCAATCAAATGTATTAATTATATTTTAATAAATAATAAACCAATCGATTTGTCATTAAATTATCTACGATATTAAGAGTATTTGTTTAATTTAATATATGTAAACAAGAGTTATACATGTTTAATTTCCGTGTGGAAGCGCGGCCCCTTGGAATTGACATATTGCGTATAACTGTCAAACCTGTTAAAAAAATTAAAACTCATCAGAATCTAGATAATAATAGTTCCACATTTAATCCAAAACACGCACATTGTTAATAAACTAAGTATTGAGATAATTATAGTATTTCTGTAATAATATCTTGCAATTAGAATTATCACATTTGTATTTTATAAGATCAGATATAGTTCGTTCTTTCAGCTGATGCAAATTCTCGCATTGCCTCAACATAACCTCACTTTAAACGCAACAACGATGACCATGTTGTGAAAATTAATCAATTACAAACTTTTTTCAACATCAGTAAAAATAGTAATCGCAATGGGTGAATATTCAACAACTAACAACAAAAATTCAAATGGTGCTCTTTTCGGGAACTCATTAAACCATTCGAAGCCAATTAAGGAAATAGAGGTATGCATTTGTTTTCGAACAATATAAATAAATAACTTTTGCCTTATTTTATAGGAAAAATGGAAACTGGTGCCAGCTTTTCTCAAAGTAAAAGGCCTCGTAAAGCAGCATATAGACTCTTTCAATTATTTCATCAATGTTGAAATCAAGAAGATAGTGGAAGCAAATGATAAAGTCACCTGTGATGCTGATCCTTTATTTTACATCAAATACACTAATGTCTATGTTGGTACACCCGATGTCGATGAAGGATTC
The DNA here is from genome assembly GCA_027575185.1 of Mimaenictus wilsoni. Taxonomy (NCBI): domain Eukaryota; kingdom Metazoa; phylum Arthropoda; class Insecta; order Coleoptera; family Staphylinidae; genus Mimaenictus; species Mimaenictus wilsoni. The sequence goes on along the minus strand of JAODAC010016957.1, from coordinate 71,625 downwards.
AATATCACCAAACCAACGACTCCACATGAGTGTAGGTTGAGGGATATGACCTATTCAGCACCGATTACAGTCGATATCGAATATTCAAGGGGCAATCAAAGAGTAGCGAGAAGTGGATTGCTCATTGGCAGGTATTTGCATTTAAGGAATTGTTTAAGGAAGTGTCTGAAACTAATGAAAGTGTTACTTTAGAATGCCGATTATGTTGAGATCTTCAAATTGTGTACTTGAGGGCAAGTCTGAGTATGAGTTGGCGAAAATGAATGAATGTCCTCTAGATCCTGGAGGGTATTTTGTTGTTAAAGGTCAAGAGAAAGTGATTCTCATTCAGGAACAACTCTCAAGGAACAGACTGATTGTGGAGGATGGAAAGTATGGAGTGCAGTGCCAAGTAACCAGCTCCACACATGAAAAAAAGACGAGAACAATTGTGTTTGGAAAGGGGAATAAATATTATATGGGTCATAATACATTTACTGATGTAAGTACATTGTTTAATTTCATTATATGTCAACGGTTCTTTAGACTAGTGATTAATAGAAATTATTGAAATGTGAAGGTTTCTATGAACAGTACCATCATCGATTTTTCTTCGAATTTTATTTTGTATTTTGATAATTATCGAACTAACGCATTGATAATTATCGAACCGATATTTGCCGGACTGAAGTATCGATACTGATAGTTTTTTGACAACCTTACTGGAGGCCAAATGAAAAGGCTATTATAATTAAAAATAATCCACTTATGCGATTTACTTTAGGCAAATATTCGCATATATGAGAAAAAATACACACGTTTTTAATATTTTACTTCGAAGGCACCTATCTTCAAAAGTAAGGTATTGATAAAGAAGGTTTTGATACTTTTGATATTTATCGATACTTGCCGATTTGAAGTATTTATATTTATCAAACTAAAGGACGATACTTATCAAACTGATTTCCCGATACTTATCAATACCGACACTTTCTTGACAACTACGTAGGCCAAATGAAAATACCATTGAAATTCAAAGTAAACTGCAGGGGTAATTTCTCTGTTAAATATTACAAACATTTTGTCATTTATATTTCTTATCTTTGACAGCCAATACCAATATCAATCGTCTTCAAAGCAATGGGTATCACTAGTGATCAAGAAATATGCCAAATAGTTGGAATTCCTGATGTTCGCAAAATAACACCAACTTTAGAGGAATGCCATGTCCAACGCGTTTATACCCAAGAAGCCGCTCTAAAGTATCTATCCACGAAAATCGTTGTCAAACGTTTCGCCACGAGTAGCAGTAAATTTAAAACGCCCGTCGACGAGGCCAGGGAATTACTCGCTACAACTGTATTGGCACATGTGCCAGTAGTCGAGTTTAATTTCAGAGTTAAAGCTATTTATCTAGCTTTGATGGTAAGTTCATAACATTGGTATAATTTTGATATATCCTATGTAATATGATATTGCAGTTGAAGCGAGTTATAGAAGCCCAATCAGACAGATCTTTGATTGACGACAAGGATTACTACGGTAATAAACGATTAGAATTGGCTGGGTGGTTGTTGGCATTGATGTTTGAAGACGTCTTCAAGCGCTTCAACTTTGACTTGAAGGCCATAGCAGAGAAGACTATTCCGAAAATTCGCGCAACGCAATTTGACGTTATAAAATATATGAGATCGGATATGATTACGAATTGTTTGGTGTTTGCGATCTCAACGGTGAGTGTGTTTTTTATTGTTTTAAATTGAGGTTTTATGAAGTATTTCATATACTCAGGGTAATTGGACTATCAAACGTTTCCGTATGGAGCGGCAAGGTGTGACTCAAGTACTCTCCAGGCTTAGTTATATTTCTGCGTTGGGGATGATGACACGAGTTAATTCACAGTTTGAGAAAACACGAAAAGTGTCGGGACCACGTTCTCTTCAGCCAAGTCAGTGGGGGATGCTTTGTCCGAGTGATACACCTGAAGGAGAAGTGAGTTTATAAGTTGTAAATTCTAATATTACTATGAATATCTGTACATTCCGAAAATTTCATTTGGCAAATCTAAAAAATGTATTTTTATCAGATATAATTGCCAAACAAAGAAATTTTGTGATTCCAGGATGGGACACGGGCCCTCTTTGGCCAAACATTGCGACACCCATGATTTACCACCGTGCCATTTAACTTATGCTTTTTACAGGCTTGCGGATTGGTAAAAAATCTGGCTTTGATGACACACATTACAACCGAGGAAGACGAATACCCATTAATTCGTCTAGCCAGTAATACCGGTGTGCTAGACATCAACACAGTCGGGGGTGAGTTTATCAACGACCCGAAAGTATACCTCGTTTTCCTTAATGGTAACATCATTGGCGCCATTAAAAACTACCGTCACCTCATTGACATGTTCCGACTTATGCGCCGAAATAATTTAATCTCCGGTTATGTTTCAATCTATCCGAATCATTTACATCGCTGCGTATATATTAGTAGCGATGGTGGTAGGCTATGTCGGCCATATATAATAATCGAGAAGAGTCAACCATTGGTTAAGCAACAACATATTAAGGAGTTAGAACAAGGCATAAGAAGTTTTGAAGATTTTCTTCACGATGGTTTAATTGAGTTCCTCGATGTGAATGAAGAGAATGATAGTTTTATTGCTTGTTATGAGTCTGATATCGACATGAAGACAACACACTTAGAGATTGCAACCTTTACTTTGCTTGGAGTGTGTGCGGGACTTGTACCTTATCCACATCATAATCAATCCCCAAGAAATACTTACCAATGTGCTATGGGTAAACAAGCGATGGGTACGATTGGATATAATCAAAAGAATCGAATGGATACATTGCTATACAATCTCGTCTATCCTCAAGCACCGATGGTTAAAACAAAAACTATTGAACTAACCAATTTTGATAAGTTGCCAGCGGGACAGAATGCCACAATTGCTGTGATGTCCTACAGTGGGTATGATATCGAAGACGCTTTGATTGTAAATAAAGCGTCATTAGATCGGGGATTCGGTCGGTGTTTGGTTTATAAAAATACGAAGTGTTTAATGAAAAGATACGCGAATCAAACATTTGATCGTATTCAAGGACCAATGATTGATACCACCAATAATAAGCCAATTTGGAAACATCAAGTCCTTGATTCTGATGGTATCGTCGCTCCTGGTGAATTGGTTGAGAATCGTCAAGTGTTAATCAACAAATCTGTGCCTACTGTCTCGTCAGTGCCAACTCCTGGTAACTCCGGACCGGCTGCAATGAATGCCACCTATCAGGATGTCCCAATGTCTTATAAGAATCCGGTACCTAGTTATATTGAGAAGGTAATGGTATCTACGAATGAGGAAGACTCAGGATTAATTAAGATTCTACTTCGTCAAACGAGAAGACCAGAAATTGGCGATAAGTTTAGTTCTCGGCATGGACAGAAAGGTGTTGTAGGGTTGATTGTGGAACAAGAAGATATGCCTTTTAACGATTACGGTATTTGCCCGGATATTATTATGAATCCACACGGATATCCATCGCGTATGACAGTGGGAAAACTGATAGAGTTGCTTTCTGGGAAGGCTGGACTTGTGGAAGGAAAATTCCATTATGGTACCGCGTTTGGTGGATCCAAAGTGGCAGATGTGAGTGAGGAACTTGTCAAGCATGGCTTTAACTATCAAGGGAAGGATTATTTTACCTCGGGGATTACTGGGGAACCACTCGAGGCTTACATTTATTCGGGACCGGTATATTATCAGAAGTTGAAGCATATGGTACAGGATAAAATGCATGCCAGGTTAGTAATCACTTTTTATTCTTATTGGTCTATGAGATTCAGTTTGTTCGAAATTTTGTGCACAGTATAATATTTTTACTGTATATTAATTTCTGAATTGTCTTAATTCTTATTAAATTACAAAATCAGAGCACGTGGACCTAGAGCTGTCCTCACCCGTCAGCCAACCGAGGGTAGAAGTCGAGATGGTGGTTTACGTCTGGGTGAAATGGAACGCGACTGTTTGATTGGCTACGGTGCGACAATGATGCTCGTCGAGCGATTGATGGTGTCCAGCGATCAGTGTGAGGTGGACGTATGTAACCAATGCGGTCGGTTGGGATATTGCGGATGGTGCAACAGTTGCAAAAGTTCGGGGCAAGTGTCGACTATTACGATGCCATATGCATGCAAATTATTATTAACGGAATTGCAGGCCATGAATATTACGGCACGCTTGACGTTAAACCATTATTGTCAATGATATAATACTTTTGTTACGATTAATCTTTTGATTTAATTTAGAAAATAAACTTGTTTTATTAAACCAATTCTACAAGATATTATGGGCACATGTTATGTTCACATTGATCACGGGAATCTCAACACAATTAGCACCAGTTAAGGTCTTGTTTACATTAAAAATAATCTTTCAGCATTGTTTTCTTTACGTTGATAACTTCAAATAGGAAGGAAGTGTAAGAGGTATAGAAGCACGTTCTCGGCGTGTTTTTGAACTCCAAACAACATCAGAATCATTAGGTCATGATAAAGAAGCATCAAGGTATATTTAGCACCACAGATCATCATGCTCATAGAATATATAGACTCAAGTTCATTAAAATAATAAATGTTCATGAGGTTTTGTCGTAGTAGTACTGCGCTATTTTTGTATGTATGTAGCAAAAGGTGACTTTTCCGCATTCTAGGACGGGTGGAACGCTTTTTGAAGAAAGTGTGCATCATAATCGCTACGAACAGATTGGAACAAGCTTCTAAATGCATGAACTCTTGTTTTAGTCGTCATGGACTCCTGTTATTATGATTTAACCAAGAAGAAGACGTTGAAACAAATGCTCGCCATGTTCGTAACGCTAACGGCAGCGGGCCTAAAATCGGAGTTTCTACACCTGCATCGTTCTATACAATTGTGTAACTCTCAGTTTCTATGGAGTCTACATTCTTATGTCTGGAGTAGATTTAGAGCGTTTAGTCCTGTCTGGAATATCTATCGGTATAATGCAGGCAGCTTGTGATGTAGCTTTCCAATATGTGCACAAACGTAAACAGTTTGGGTCACCAATTGGTACATTCCAGCTTTTAAAAGTAAAAATAACATAAATTATTATTAAATATATATTAATGAATTTGCGCGCAAGGGAAAATGGCAGATATGTATACCACTTTAGGAGCTTGCAGGAGTTACGTCTGCAACGTGGCTAAAGCAGCAGATAATGGACATGTGAACAGCAAAAATTCCGCTGGTGTTTTTCTATATGCAGCGGAAAAAATCCACCAAGGTAGCCTTAGATGCCCTTCAAATTCTAGGTAAACATCTAATTTGATAGAAATTTATATTTAAAAAATGTATCTCGTAATGTAATTTCAGACTGATTCATTGATTTCATTACATTTGCCAGGAAGTTTTCACTCGTATGTTTCAAGCATTTCTTAATTTAAAAAATATCATTCGGTAATTCGCTTACTTTTTTGGAAAATAATGCGCCTACAGAGCTCGTAAGCCCCTCGTATGGAGGTACTATTACTATTTTCATTAGAAACCTTTGGATGTCGAACTGAGTTTGGATTTTTAAACGAAATAGGAGGAATTCAAAGATCGTATGAGTTTAAAATTGCGTCGTTATTATTAATGAAACCTGGGTCAATTATTACTCACCTGTGGCCAAACACCGAAGAAAGCAGAGACGGCGAGGAACAAGCACAGACAATACTTTCGAAGTTAGCTGTTATAATTATTCATTATCAAAATATAACCTTTCTATTATAACCAATAACAAAATAATCTGGTAACAAGTTAACTCGATAGACGCGAGAGTCTATCTTTTAAAATAGAAAGAGAAGTATAATGGGTTGCCGATAACGTGCTTTTCGAACTTTCCAACATCATCAAGATCGTTCCACTTCGAAAAGTAAGCGCCAAGGCCATTATATTTAGCACTCACAATACCCACGATTACGTACATATAACAAGTTCATCACGGTCAAACTTGATCGAGTTGTATTGCGTATGCGCCAGGCTACTACAACTTTTGTGTAACTTTTAGTTGTACTTGCGCTCAAGTACATCGCTCCGTTTATTTACTCATCAAAAAATGGCACTGCGAGCAACGACAAAGCTAGCGAAACTCTTTCGTAATGCGGTCCACGTGAATTCCTTGCAAAATAACTCGGTGAAATGCATGTCTCAGTTTTATCCCATTGATGATGAAGTTTTCGGACTAAATGATGAACAAAAACAGGTTATTTTCCTTATGTATAAAGTTAACTAATTTACTGACTTGGCATAATAATTGCAGTTGCGCGAAGCGGTATTCCAATTCGCTCAGAAGGAACTTGCACCGTTTGCGCAGGAAATTGACAAGGCAAACAACTTTACCAACTTGCGACCATTATGGAAGAAACTGGGTGATCTCGGTACGTTGGGTATTACGGTTGGCTCCAAATATGGTGGATCAGCGGGAAAATACCTAGATCATTGTATTATCATAGAGGAAATTGCGAGAGCAAGTGCGGCTATTGCACTGAGTTATGGTGCACACTCAAATCTTTGCGTTAATCAAATTAATCGTAATGGCTCTGAAGAACAAAAGATGAAGTATTTACCAAAGGTATGTACGTTTTTAATGTTTGCGCCAAAATGATTCTTATATAGGCAACTTAGTTTGCAATATGTATCTTCTGGTTAAATAATTACCTAACCAATTTTTATAACGATCATAACCAATTCTCTGAGCATATATATTTTACAGTTATGCTCAGGTGAACATATGGGAGCATTGGCTATGTCTGAACCTGGATCTGGTTCAGATGTGGTATCGATGCGTTTGAAGGCTGAAAAGAAGGGTGATTATTACATCTTCAATGGGAATAAATTTTGGATTACAAATGGCCCCGACGCTGATGTATTAGTTGTATATGCCAAAACAGAAATGGATAAACACCAGCATGGAATTAGTGCGTTCATTGTGGAAAAGGGATTCGAAGGTTTCAGTACTGCACAGAAGCTGGATAAACTTGGTAAGAATATATTAATTGTAACTATAATGACATATCCCAAATACGTTTGTCTTCGAATTTACGTTACAAACAATATCACTTATAAATAGTACCATGCATCATTTTGTAGCTTGTAAAATATGCTAAGTTTTGAATAAATTTAGGAATGCGTGGATCAAATACATGCGAACTCGTCTTCGATAATTGCAAAGTGCCAGCGGCGAATATGCTTGGCGCATATAACAAAGGTGTCTACGTTCTTATGTCCGGATTAGATTTAGAACGTTTAGTCCTGTCTGGAATATCTATCGGTATAACGCAGGCAGCTTGTGATGTAGCCTTCCAATATGCGCACGAACGTAAACAGTTCGGAACACCAATTGGTACATTCCAACTTTTGCAGGTAAAAATAACATAAACCCGCATTATTAACGAAATACTAATGAATGTGTACACAGGGAAAAATGGCGGATATGTATACCACCCTAGGAGCTTGCAGGAGTTACGTCTACAACGTGGCTAAAGCAGCGGATAATGGTCATGTAAATAGCAAAGATTGCGCTGGTGTTATTCTCTATGCAGCAGAAAAATCCACGCAAGTGGCCTTAGATGCCCTCCAAATTTTAGGTAACGATCAGATTTGGTAACTAATTATATAAAATATTGATATTATGATTATCTTCAGGTGGAAATGGATATATTAATGAATATCCAACGGGACGTTTGGTGCGTGATGCAAAACTTCTGGAAATTGGCGCTGGTACATCAGAAGTTAGAAGAATGCTGATTGGTAAAGCACTGAACAGGGAATATATGAAATAAATATGGTTTTCCTCTCCAACTGAAATGAACTACAATTAATGACGCTAATAAGCCATTCTATGCTGCCATTTTTAAGTTTAAAGATGTTTATATATTTGAAAATGTATTCTGAAATATACTTTATTTAATGGGGATAATAAAGGCATGCAATAAAAGGCGTGTGGCATGTTATTAAATGTATATGTTGCGTAGCAAGGCAAAGTTTGTTGTTATTAATCTGTTGCTCAGGCAACTAGTTCATGGCATGCCATAAAACTAGAAACAAAAGATTAATATGTTATGTCAAATTAAATAAAGGCCGGTCACTTCGGCAGTGCGACTGTGATCGTGGTCCATTTATGATATATATTTAATTAATCTGGATGTACAATCATATTTGGTAACTTCGTACTGCACTGGGCTATTAATTTAGAGCTCGCCAGGGTAGTTTTCGCGAGTGCAAACTTTGAATAATCCAGCCGCGACAACCGCGCCAAAACAATTTTGAAAATACATCTGACCACCAAAGATACCTACTAACGGATAGGGGAAGTCTGCCATAATCATCAAACTTAATTAGGCATGCTGCTCGAAAGCTAATAAATCAGGGAAGAATGCCCTTCACACTTGTAATATTATAGGTCATAAATATTATTTACAACAATACAACCGATAATAATAAATGAAACCGATAAGAAGTTGGGTTAAGGTTGTTCTATTTTTAGCATTTCTTCTCTATAAGAGAAATAGAACTATATCTAGTATTCATGTCGAGTACTGTGTATGTCAATAATGTCGCCATATCAAAGGTGAAATATCGGGAATTTCGATCACCGGGGGACAATGGGAACATGTCAAACAAGTCATGATGGCGTTGACGCACATCTGAAAAAACTGTCCGTAGGTAGGGCGATTTCATCCGATGTTATATTTTCAACATACACGCGATACTAATTTCGTTATCAATAAATTTCGATATATCGATTTTTGAAATTGATATTTGAATATCACTATATCGAAAATAGCAAATATATCGAAAATAAATGTCGATATTTCGTCATTATCTAACGTATTTACTCATATTAATCACAAATACAATCAAAAAACAATTTCATCACAGCCAAACTTTGTTGACTTGTATTGCGTATGCGCCACAACGCGAGAAATTTTGGGTATCTTTCAGTTTTATTATACACTTGCACTCCGTGCTTATTTATCAAGTAGAAATGGCACTGACTACATGATAAAGTTGACGAAATGCTTTCGTAATGCCGTTCACACAAATTGTTTACAAACGTTGATGATAAGGTTTTCGGACTAACTGATGGACAAAAACAGGTTATTTATAAAAGGAATAGTTTAGTTATTTGCTGACTTGCCAAAATAATTACAGTTGCGTGACGTGAAGCGGTGTTCCGATTCGCCCAGAAGGAACTTGCGCCCTATGCGCAGGAAATTGACAAGACAAACAACTTCATCAATTTGAGATCATTCTAGAAGAAATTGGGTGATCTTGGTACCTTGGGTATTACGGTTTGTTCCAAATATGGAGGATCAGAAGGCAAATACCTAGATCATTGTGATAAATGATAAGTGATAAATTTCGTACTAATGATAAAAATCTTTGCATTAATCAGATTAATCGCAATGGCTGTGAAGAACAAAAAATGAAATATTTATCGAAGGTATGCAAATTACTTTCTGTTTGGTCTAAAATGACTTTTGTATAGTCAAGTTAGTTTTCAATATATATGTTCTGATTGAACAGTTGCCATAAACAATTTTGGGAGCATATTTATTTTACAGTTATGCTCAGGTGAACATATGGATGCTTTAGCTATGTCCGAACCCGGATCTGGTTCAGATGTTGAATCGATGCGTCTGAAGGCTGAAAAGAAAGGTGATTATTACATCTTTAACGGAAATAAATGTTGGATTACAAATGGCCCCGATGCAAAACAGATATAGATAAACACCAGCATGGTATCAGTGCGTTTATTGTTGAGAAGGGCTTCGACGGTTTCAGTACGACACAAAACCTGAATAAACTTGGTAAGCAATTGTAAGTTACTTTTATGACAAATATACCACTTCTACATAGAGATCTGCACTATTTGTTATAAATATTAGCAAATTGATTGTAAAATATCCTGAAAATTTAGGAATGCGTGGATCAAATACATGCGAGCTTGTCTTCGACAATTGCAAGGTGCCGGCCGCGAACATGCTTGGCGTGTATAACAAAGGTGTCTACGTTCTTATGTCTGGATTAGATTTAGAGCGTTTAGTCTTGTCTGGTTCAGCAGTCGGAATTATGCAGGCAGCTTGTGATGTTGCCTTCGAATATGCGTACGAACGTAAACAGTTCGGCGCACCAATTCCAGCTTTTACTGGTAAAAATAACATAAACTCGCATTATTAATGATATACTAATTCAAATGTGTGCAGGGAAAAATGGCGGATACGTATACCATTCTAGGCGCTTGCAGGAGTCATATCTACAACGTGGCCAAAGCGGCGGATAAAGGTCATGTAAATAGCAAAGATTGCGCTGGTGTTAGTCTCTTTGTAGCGGAAAAATCTACGCAGGTGGCCTTAGATGCCCTGCAAATTTTAGGTAAACTTCCAATTTATTAGGTCTCTTGCGATTTATTCGCAATGTAAATATTTTTAATGTTGTAAATAATTTCTACAATTTTAAATATCTTTAGGCATAGTTGTACTTTTTCTAGGTTTCTTATTTTCACACTTTCCACACTTTTCTTCTTCTTGTTTCTACCTGCTTTCGCTTTTATTCCTACTCAATCTTACTTACTCTTTGCCTTCTCTACTCTCTCTGACCTATCGCTAGCGGAGGCAACTAACTCAGCCATTTCACCAACACTCTTATGATGTACATTTCGCCGTCAGGCATCGTCGAGTACTAGCGATCCAAAAGTTACAAAAGATGTATTTATACAGAATTTTACATTATAAAGTTTTATGATATGTGGAGACGAATTAGTGGGGAGTTGACCAAAATATCGGTTTTGTCATTTATCACGAGGTCCGTCAGAGACTATCTATCTGAGAGAGAAGACGTTTGGATTTCCCGTGCTGTCAGTGATGCTCTCTCACACACCACCTCATTTTCAACGACCATCGCTGCACTATTGATAACCTAAGCCAGCTACACCCGTACAATAAAAACTATAAGCTCGATGCTTGCAGGCAATATACATCCAGCAGGCTACTTCAAAAAAACAGTCTATTTATGAATGTAATCTGAATCATTTATTAAATCTGACTAACAACTATAATGAAGGATGTTTGACGTATTATTTAATGAGTGTCAGATATTACTTTATTCATTTTAAAGTTTAGAGTAACCTAGTTTGTCCCCGCCAAAAATTGTCCACATAACAGGATTTGTATGTATGAGAGTCGATAAAATGGTGAAAGGGTGTGGATGTGAAATATATGAGGAGTTGAAAGTATAAGAAGTCAGAGGAGACGCATGAGGCGGTGGGAATGTCGTACATGGCAGTGAGACGTGCCTGGGTATGGTGATAATTAGAGGTCAAGAAGTGGAAGAGCGGAAGAGGCAATGAAAAAATCACTTAAGGAAACGACAATACATGAGAATTTCAACGATATATTTTGATTTATACAATAAGAATTTCATGTAGTAATTTTATTTAAAAAATCATCACAGAACATTCTTCCTCAATTTCAAAACATAGTTATTATACACAAATCTGTAGACAAACGAATGTTGTAACAATGTTAAAAAGCATTACTTTTAATGCATTTGAACAAACTACAATTGCAAAACTGACCAAATACAAAATGTCTACTATGTTAAGATGATATAATTTCTCTTAATGGGTATACATTCCTGTTGTTGACTGAAATCATTCGTAAATAAATTGAGAGTCACACATATCACAACATTCATATAGGCATACAATCAATTATCATAAAATTTTATGAATTATACAAACTTTAAAAAACAAACTTATTGCATTAAAAAAATCCAAAATTAAAACTTACTTTAACTATATTTAAATTATTGTTTATTATCTTCGACCAACTCAGCGTTTAGCTGCATATCCTCTGGTCGTACAGTTGCTCTCTTGGCATGTCGTGCGATTTTGTAACTGCATGAAAAAATTCTAAGCAAATGATATTCGGCTGCTTCCTGTAGAGTCAAAATTGCTTTGCTCTGATATTTAAAGTCGCCAAACTCTTGTGATATTTCGCGAACAACTCGCGAAAATGACAATCTGGGCAAACACAATTTGCTCGAATTCTGTAGTCTCATTATATTTACTAGACGACGAAAATTTATTTTTTTGTCCTTTGCAGTCTTTAGCACGCCACGAATCGAACCATTGGAACTACTCGCACTGGTATTAGAACTCGAAGATCCTGTGTTTCCTTTGGCCTCGCGACTTTTATTCTTATTCTTGGTAGAAACCCGCACACTTGCATTGGCTTCCCTTTTTGAAGTATTTAAACTTGTTCTGCTACGTGCATTTGCTGTCCTGTGTGGTGTTCGCGCCATTTTTTCTGAAATAATATAATATTTGTATTGATTTGTAATGAAATTGATCAATATATTTTTGTTCAATACCAGTAAACTACTGTAAATGCGCATAAGCGACTTGTCTTAAAATTATTACCCCGATAGTTGTAAAGTCGCGGGGCCCTATCTAAAGGGCTTTGGCGAGTTCACCAGCGGAATAAACACGAGAAACTGAGTTCGAGGCACGTGCTAACAAGGAGAGGTTCACACTGTGTCCGCTGGGATTTTAATGAAAGTTGGTAGACATGTAGAATAGGCCTAACAACAATGCCTGTTAAAGCGAGGCGATGCACTATCCTGGCATTATCCTTTAAAAGGAGTCCTGTAAACAGTCGTTGTAGCTCGGTAGGTAGTCTCTGCTTACCAAGCTGAAGGTCGGGGATCGATGCTTGCTTTTTGAACCTTTTTTTATTCGATTGTTAAATATTTTTAACGTAAAGTAGGTGATTTCAATTTACAATTATTATTTATTCGATAGAAATATTTTCGCGGCCGTTTTCAGCCCCACAGCTGCATCGCTGGCTTTTCCCAGTACGGTCAAAACCGATGCCGCTTCAATCTCAAAAGTAGAAAAGCGACCTTCTCTCCTGCACCTTCCCTTAGCACGCTTTGCCAATGAGGAGATAGGTTTCCTACCCCAACCCCGCCGCTCGCAACATTGCGAGGGGAGTCTCAACACCTCGGTGAAGGAAAGCCGCGAACTTGGTGTGCTCTATACAAAGTAGATTTTGTATATTGTGCTGTACATGAGAACGTTTCCTCGTCGCGTTTGGTGTTAGTCAATAAATACTTTTTATTTACACTTGCTTCTTGATATCACTCGTCGTTACACGACCAAAAACCCCACATATATACCAAAACCATTTAGCCCGCGAATGGAATATTGTGTACAATTCGCATGTAATGCAGATTATTCACTCGTACGACACGCTTCGCTCGCCTTTGGCTAGTGCCACAATTTATACTAAAAACAATGTATAGAATTACGTGCTCTTTGTACAATATACTATTGTATCATTACCACCCACGAAATACTACTACAAAACATTAGGGATGTCAAAAAAAGTATCGGTGTCGATACTTATCGACTTTTATCGATACTTTAATTTTCGATACTTATCGATAGAATCGAATTAGTCATTTTCGATACTTTTTGACATGTCCCTACACTGAAGCCATCTGTTAATCACAATCACCAATTATGATGGTAATCGTACTCTGAGCGACCGATTCGTCCCTTGGTTATTTTGAAAATATAGAAATTCAATCATTACATTTATTATACAATGCAATAATATACCATCAAATCGACAAATTATAATTCGATCAATTCATTTGTAATTATTTTAAATTAGTACATTCACATAAATACATCTCAATATTACGGAATGGAATTTTCCACTAGTTCTTGATATTTATCGAACAAAAAAAACAGGGAGAAATGTAATCGAATAGCTAATATATTTATATCAACATAGGTAAGAATTTAAAATACGTTTGCCCCTTTTTTGTTTAGACCAACAATAAGATAACGACCGTGTTGCTTAAGCGGCTTTTCAACAACCAATTCGTTGTAGTCAACAACTTGGTTGAATAACGTAGATGTGTGAATACGTTCAGTTTTCATTAGTTGTTTGAATGACATTTATCAAGGAAAAAACAACTAGAAGAAATATAATCTTATAACGAAGTTTTTTAAAACAACAAATTTAGGTGTTTGGGCACAAATAACCAAGTACTCTAATCGCACCTAACATGAACAAACATGACGACTAAATTAAGGTGCTAAAATCAGCGAATTGTGTGGGAAAACATATATGATCCGTTTAAGATTTAATATGATTGAATACCTTTTGGTTGATGCAATGCCGAGAACGAACGAATGAGTTAAATCCGTTAAACGCAATGCACGAGATAATCTTGAAAGATTTGGAAATTAATACCAAAATTTATGCTTGATACTTTTTGCCTAGCCGTCCACAAGACAATAAAAATAAACAATGATATTCATCTTTTGGAACATTTTAGTGAATACAAACAAGATAACTTGAAAACTTGTTCAAAAATCAGAAGATCGAGAACTGCAGCTCTAACAAACTAAAATTATGAATAACCGTTTTTGGATACACATAGCACCCTTCGTTAAAACCTACCTCGATTTATCCATTTAAATAACAACGTATAGCAGTTCAGAAGAACAACAATTATTTGTCCAAAACAAACCTAATTATGCCCTGTATATGTCAAACATTAATTTAAACTGTAATTACTACATCTAAAAAGTTAGTAAAGCTCATATAGTTAGTAAAACATAGTTGGATATGATTAATAAACCTGCATAAACAAATAAATGGTTGCATAGCAATCGAGGGTCGGTTCAAAACCTTGCATGGGCGAATCCCAACGGATATTTTGGGACAAACATTGTTTACTATCTAGAATGATTAACTGTATGCTACTCAACGACATTCGAAACATTACCATTTGGTGAGTTTATTGTTTATGAGCAGATGTATATATATATACGAATATTTTGTGAACTTACAATTGGTGTTTGTTGTCTTCGCGCCAAATGTATTTGGTAAATTGCAGATAGTTGAGAGAAGTCGATAGATCGTTGAAATCACAAACGATTTTATTACGATTGTTTATCCAACTCGTTATCTGTAGCATCCAATAATATAATTTCACGGTAATCACCAGTAATCACAGACTAACGGAAACCGTTGCACCGACGTAATGTACCACAGTAATGTACGATATCACCGCCACGACAGGAACGACATCAAAGGACGCTATGCCACAGAAGTGGTAGGTAAACTCAATGCTTTGAAATATGTACGAAAAGCGACCCCTGGTGTAGCCTCCACTTTTGTTTGCTCAATCGGATGCACACGTCGTATTCCAAATATACACGACAAAATTCAAATTTCTAAACGCCACACAGGTTTATATATGTGTACATTCCAATACTAATTTTTTATTTACAATTTATTTATAATTAATTACAGTCAAATCAATCAATATACATTATAACCTCTGCGTTGCTCCATTCCCAATATTGATAACTTGACTTGATGTACATCTCGTCCCACATTAGGACAGCATGTCGATCAAGCGGGCTCATCTTCATGACGGCGGATGGTAGAGAATCTAATAGCCCCTTGTTAATGCCGGGTTCAATCGACACCCGACTTAACTCTCGCAAGAAGTAACGTCGACCCCGACGATCCCTTTTCTGCTGGTGCAACTGGGTTGCAAACAGCGTCACCCAGGTGTAGTATTCCGATGTAGCTGCTTAGATTTCCCCAAAGCAAGATTGTTACGGTGCCGTCATTACTTTGGATTTTTCACGAAACACTAGCGACCTCTGTTACTGCCTCCAAAATTGTTTGCTCCTCTAATAAGAGCAAACGAAGCGTGCTATGCTATATTTCAAAATGCACTTCGTGTAAATTCGTATGTCTTCGTGAATGTGTGACGATCGGTACATAACCTATCAATTTCGTGTTAGTCATTAGAAAACAAAACTTTGCCTGGGCGAGGTTTCCAAATACTTGTAAAACATACCAAAAATATAATAATAATGGCGAAAAATACAGCTAGCTCAGCTTTCCGTAAAATCGATGTTGACCAGTACTGTGAAGATAACTATAAAGAGGACGAAACAGACTTGAGTGCACCTACTGGGCCCGATGAGAACGAAATCATCCACCTTCTAAACAAATATCCTTTTCAAAAATAGAAAAACTTACAACATGATTCACTGTAAAATATCCTTAACCCTAGCTTTACAGGTCAACAAATCGATGCGTTAAAATCAGTATTAGCGAATGCTCCTTTGGGATCGAAGAAGGATGTTAGGGTATGTGTTGATTTTGTTATTATTATGAATGTGATTAACAATTGCGATTCGAATGTCAAATATTCGTTGCAGGAACAAGCTATGAACATCACCATGAAAGTGTTACTTTCTATTAAGGCTTCCCAGATTGACGAGGCCATCAAGTCATTGGATATTGAAATGATTGATGTGCTGATGAAATATATCTATAAAGGTTTCGAACAACCATCCGAAGGTAGCAGCGGTCATCTGTTGCTATGGCATGAGAAAGTGTACAATGTGAGTGGAGTTGGCTGTATTGTCAGGGTGCTCTCTGATAGTAAACGAGCATAACTTTTAAGTGAATACTAGCAGTAAATGCAGACCTTGTAAGCGAAGATATTTGTAATTCTGTTTGATACAATATTGTTTTAAAGTTACTCTATTTAATTGGAGTGTCCTTTTTTCATCCTATTAAAATATTAAATTAAAATAAATGTGTGTTATAATTCTTTTAGATAGGGACATTGATGTATGATTAATTTCAGATATATAAGTTCGCACACTAAGTGAAAACAGTAATATACAAGGAGGACTGTTTTTTTTTCAGATATTGACAGAACATCGATGCAAAATCATTTAAAGAGAGGGAAGGTAACACCACCCCCTCTATAAGAATTTTTTGAAAATATTGAAAATTAGTTCCATTGTTTAATGTCCTTCGCAATATACTTCATAGCCATAACATTTTCATTCTTAGTTTATATTGAATTAATAAAATAACGGTAAAAAACTGCCCCGGGTGAGGCTCGAACTCACGACCTTAAGATTATGAGACTTACGCGCTGCCTACTGCGCCACCGAGGCCTGTACTGGAACGTATAAATATCCATATGTAAAGAGCGAGTAGAAAACAATGCTAGGCAACCCGCACAAACTTAGATTATAAAAAATTTGTTTCAAGTTTCAACTGTTTTATCAACAAAAAGTGAATTAAACATTTGATTGCGACAAATGGATTACATCATTCCTACCACATTGTGTTGACTATAAAATACTATAAAATGATTGTAGGAATTTAATAGGTCAATGTTGAGAAATAATCAAAGATATGAAAAAGGGAGGATGTAAGAGAATATCGGAAAAAGCAAGCATCAATAGTTTATACAAAAATTTTAAAAGTTCTTAAAATACACATTTCATCGTTAGCCGCAATCATCTTTATCAACATTCGTTTGCATGTTTAATCGATTGTGAATATCGGCAAGTATTTGAATAAAACTCCAATGAAAAATCGTTTACAATTTCGATTTCGACTGCTGTGCGTTGCAGAGCAGCGTGTACATATCCCTAAGCGAGCATTTCAAGTAATCAACCAACATATCCGTGCAGGTATGGTCGGAGCTCTTGAGCGACGACACTGCAAAGATGATATCATCGGGGCGGGGATTGTAGCAGAGACCGTAGCCGTCTTTAATGGCAGGGCCATAGCCCATGAAACCCTCGTGCTTAGTGGGCACCTGGCTGGTGGAGAGCTTGAATGTCGACGAACGTACGTAGCCGACGCTCTTGAAGAACTCATGTGGTTCGATCTTTTTCTCCTTTGCGATTAGCTGCAGGCCGAGCAGGTGACGGTCTACACCGTTGCCTTGTAATACCGCCTTCACGTAGTTTTTGTGCGCCTGAATAGCACACTTTAGATTCGCCAGGCGCGTGCCCTCATCGCAATCCTTGTTCAGCATGGATTGGGCGAATGAAACCGAAGCACAAGTGGCGGAGCGAATCGTCTCTGTGCGACCGTGGATAAAGTGGCGCATTGCTGCTGATTCATATGTTGCACCAGGTGCATCGTGCAATCTGAAAAGTTCAATGTATATATGTTACCAAAAATAGTAAGAAATAAAATAAAACTTGGGACACGTAGACCATATGTGACCAAACGAGGAAGCATGCGAAAATGCATTTTCAGCAAAAACAGAGGCCCGATGAAAATAATTTTAAAGATAGGGCCACCAAAAGAGGCCTGGGGATTTTTAAGGGTACTCCCGCGAAAGAAACAAGATAAAAGTGTAAGAATCGTTGATTCAAAACATACCTCTGATAAGCTAACTGAAAAGCTACTTGGATGAA
Source organism: Mimaenictus wilsoni (assembly GCA_027575185.1). Classification (NCBI taxonomy): domain Eukaryota; kingdom Metazoa; phylum Arthropoda; class Insecta; order Coleoptera; family Staphylinidae; genus Mimaenictus; species Mimaenictus wilsoni. Next base: position 53,296 of record JAODAC010016957.1, on the reverse strand, counting down.
GCTATCAGGGCTTAGCCCCATTCCTTTTATAAACTCCTTGCCGAAGTTGTCAAACTTGAAGACATGCAAGTCAAAATCATCTACAAATCTAAAACAAATTTTAGAAATCACATGAAATTTAACTCAATCTATTTATCTTACTTGTCCACTTCCTCTGTTGCTTTCTTCATAGCTTTTTGGATGTTTTCATTTACCGAAAAAATCAACGTCCTTGGTATTGGATCCTTCAAACAAGCATCTTTCGTCTTATCACCTTTATTAGATTCGATGTAGTCTTGAATAAAATCACCCATGGTGGTAACCGGCCCACCCTCAGCAGGTGAATGCTCGTACGTGATACCGTTATGCCCATTTCTAGCCACCACAAACTGTGAACCACTCAAATTAACAACCGATTCATATAAATTTAGTTCAATTCTTACTTGAATGCATTTGTCAAACCAACGGTTGGCCGAATTCACCTCGCTGCCACAGCCATGAATCGTTTCCAAACCGGAGAGTGTTAGCTTGTTCGCTTCATCGCATTCTGGAACCTTCTTATCCAAGCAGAGCAGGAATAGAGACTTCTGAATATAGCGAATGCAGGCATCATTACACTTGCTGCCCGATATTAGGTTCTTGTAGTTTTTGCCCCAGGTATCACGATGCGTTGCCGTAAGAATACCAATTGGTGGTGCTGGTTTCTTGGAATATTTAACGATTGCCTCCAGTTGGATTATCAACTGTCGCTGACTAATTGGATGTTTATCGGGATCGTAAACATCGATCTTGTAATACTGTAACAATATGATTATTTTAATTTTAATCATGAATAAATTATGTCCAATTTCACATGTATCAAAGCAATATATCAAAGAAAAGTATCGATACTTATTGCTATCGTTGCCATCTTGTATCCGCTTTTCAAGAGTGGCTTCAGTACTTAAATCGATTAAAGAAAACATTTTGGATTAAAAAAATCTCAGTTTTAAGCCTAATTCGTAACTTGAAAGTATCTATACCAAAATATCCGATGAAAATATTGATACTTTTGTTCCAAAATGCCAACCACTGCCCTCTATTATCAGTTTTCAAAAGCAATTACATAAAGCAATGAAATTATGAATTATCAACAAAAAATATTCACTGCTTTTGTTGTTGAGACGTAATGTGGCTGAACAATAAGGAATTTTCGCAACCTTTTAGAGACATTTATGCAGATTGAAGAGGAATTGGCGAAACATATCGATACCGATACTTCAGTGACGACAACAAATGACTGACTGTTTTTGAATGTTATCTATTACTTACATGGTTATTACATGCGACTACGATATGTTTACTATCGCAATTATATTGAAGACAATCAGATTTCTCACCAGGAATACGGCATGTACCAAGTATTTTATAATATTGTTGCATATCCAATGGCAACTTGCCCATCATTTCCTGCTTAACCGTACCACTAAAATTCAAAAGTTAGTAGACATATTCATGAATGAATTCTGAACAGTTACTCGTCAATCATCTTTTTGAATTCTAATGCGCCCATTACGACATTAGCAGCGTATTTAATCCATTCTTCATCGTTTTCGAAGCACTGATGAGCAAAGGGTGTACCTGGGCTCGACCAGCCCAACAAGGAGTTCCTATATTCCAAATAAGCAACATTAATCCACCAATCAGATAACCAATTCTCATGGTTCTTCGCATGTTTCAGTAGTTCACACTGCAGTTTGCAGGCTTGACCATCAGGCATAGCAAACTTTTGCGCCACCGCCGCAGTCTCTTTCAACTCCTGTGCGGTCAACAACGGTTTGCAGGATTCCAGAAACCGTTCCATGGTGTCGCCCAGTTTCGGTACCGGCAACTGAGGCAATTGCACCCTGTCCTTGTCTGGACAATCACCGGAACTGTAGTTCTTCGTCGTGGTGAAGTTACTCGGATAGAAACCTTTGCTTGCGAGTACATTGTTTGCTGCTAGTGCTAGTCGTGGGTGAATCTAAACATAGCATAGAAAATTGGTTAGATTTACTTTCTGGAAGTTGACACATTAACAACAGATTTTAGTAAATTCAAGTTTACCATCCATATGGATGGTTAACTTTAATTTTTATGGAAAATTTAGGAAAACTTACCCGCACTTGAGTGCTCTGCGCCACCATACGCAGCAAGTTACTGTACATTTTGTTGCAGTCTGTGCTACAGTCATAAAACCAGAATTTGTCAACAAATTACATGTAGCGCCGACTCTTTCCGGCTACGTGGTAGCCTCACCGATAATTTAGTGTTTAGAATGCGATTTTGGAGTGATGAAGAGATGATTTGATTTACCTTTCGTACGTGTCTGAATTTATTGTTGAGTTTGGCAGCTGGTTAGGTGACATGACAACTTGCTGAGCGCAACAGGCTTACTAAAATTATTTTTTAAGTATTGTTACGATAGGCGTGTTTCCAGTGAAAGTCCAGCGCCACTTATTGATAATCAAGTTCCCCCCATCATAGTCCAAAGGTAAACTTGTTCATTTACATCTCAAAAGCAATAACTTTCATTTTGTTGGAACATTCTTAACCTCAAATAGTGACAAATTATCCGTATAATCTAACAAAAAGTAGAAATAACTTACTAGGAGTGACCGAACTCCTCTGCTAGCAGAATAAAAGGAAATTAAATCGTTGGCAATGAATGTTTTCTTATTAAACAATATTTATTTCCTATTTCACTTTTATACTTATAAAATAATTTGCATATTTCTAACTTTTAATGATCAATAATAATAAGTTCGTCAATCCCCCAGTCTTCATAGGAATTATCTGGTAGATATCGCCTGATGATGATGGGAATTTTCCTGGCCTTCAACTCTTTCATTGCGATTTGCAGCGGATCTGTTTCTCCATCCAACTCAACCATAACGGGCGCACACATTGCGATTTGTAATGCTCTCGTGCCTAGAACTCTTGCTCGTTCGTATTTTGTCATGTACTTCGTGGTGATACGCTTGTTCTTAGGTACACCCCCGCCGGCTTGTCCTGGTGCGAGAATATCTATGTTATCGCCTTCCTCTTCGGGTTGTTCCAACTCTTCGATATTCTCATCCTCCACATCGTCGTCGAACTCGTCCCCCATATCACCATCGGCATCGTATTCTTCATCAGCCATCGTTATTTATTTAAAGTATACGAGAATTAAACCAGAGTTTTTCACAACAAGAAAAACGTGGTTTGGTGTTGCTTGTTGTGGTTTTAAAATGGTTCTAGGTTATGTTCTGAAGATCTGCGAGACCTCACGAGTGTGCGCATGCGCAGAATTTAAGAAACATACAACGTGTCCGTGTAATTTATAATGATACTCATCTTAATTTAATGTGAATTAAAGTATATCACTGAGGAGTATGTTATCAAAATGATATATATTCTCCTACTCCAGATTTTGTTAAAGCTGAAACATAGAATTTTTAAAAGTGCATTATTTTGCTATTTAACCAAACTTGACGATGCGCTGCCTTAAAAGTATAAATCAAGTCAAACCTTGTATTTGCAATATTCCCAATTCGTCAATACCCCAATCTTCGTATGATGCATCTGGCAAATATCTGCGAATAATAAGTGGTATCTTTTTCTGAAGTAATTCCATATTGGCTATACGAAGCGGATCAGTTTCTTCGCCAATGTCAATCATCACCGGTGCTGACATGGCGATCTGTAAGGCTCGTGTTCCCAGGACCCTGGCAATCTCATATTTCGTAATAAACTTGGTTGTAATACGCTTATGCTTTGGTACACCCCCGAATGCACGATCCGGTGTTAGAATCTCAATATTGTCGTGATCGTCGGGGTGCGAACGTCCGTCTTTAGCTTTATCGTCTTCCGGTTCGTCGTCACCATCGTCAATATCGTCAACATCATCACAGTCGTCATCACCATACCTGTAGTGATCTTCAGACATTTTTCGCGAAAATTCTAATCTCACAAGTAACTTTTCTATACGTTTAGAGGGGAATGTTGCATATGTTTGCGCAATTTATGTTCGGAGATTTGTTTATACAAATTTTCAAGGCCTACGCTAACAACGTTGAAAAAAATTAAATTAAAATTTGGCAAAATATCATAGTAGCTTTGTAGCAACTCTTATTTTTGTTATGCTTTCGGAATAATTTCTAAGTTGAAGTAGAAGAATATAAATTTATTCTCAAAGTTGCGATGAATACTGAATGAAAATTTCTATTTTCGTTCGTTTTTTTTCCTAGAATATTTGCGAAAAGTACTGATACTGCCCTCCGGCCCACTTTCAACAAATTTAATTGCTCCTCTCTTATTTCTTCATTGAGCAAGGAATATATTTTTTCTAGTACTGTACACATTTCAGTATCATTTTGATTAAGAAATTAGTAGAGAAAGTATATTGTGCAATTCCAATGGAATGTACTTTCTTTACTCGTATGAGTTACAATTTCTCATATTCTTTGGGAAATGGTTAGCATTTCATGCTCGTTGTTCAATATAGTATAATGCATCGTGCATGTATTACTGCGATATTACGGGGTCATACCTGTATTACTGGGATATACACATCACTTTTTTTCAATTAATCGTGGGCGGTCAACGCCACTAGCATTACGACCAACTTTGATCTATTGGGCATGGACCAATACTATGGGTCAATAACGGAGATCACCTTAGAAAAGGCTGGAATCTCCTTGACCGACTTCACTTTGAATTCAGCAAGACTTAGCTGCAGGCTGCCTAGCAAAGAAAGTCTTTCCGGTGCCAGATGCAGAGTAGGTGCTCGGTTGCTTCCACCTCCGACTTACATAGTCTGCAGCTTGTGAGGTCGCCTTTGCCAATAGTGGCTAGGTGGTACAAGACATCGGCATAACCTGTCAGTAGGCTAACAAGAAGCCTAATATCGCTTTTCTTCAGCTTTATAATTTCTTGGGCTCTATTGTGTGATACATCTAGCAGCATCTTCGCCTGCCTAGGATCTTCTTTGTCCCTCCAGGCGGTCTCGTGACTGGCACGATGCCAATTCTTGATCCATTCCTTCACTGTGGACCTTGATAATCCACAGGTTGGTTCAGGGCCATGGATGGTGGTTTCCTGGCTAGCATATCCGCCTTAATATTGCCTGCAATACCTTGGTGCGCAGGCACCCCCCGATATACACATCATACATGTACTACAATGATTATTTGTTCATATTGATATGTCAAAGGCAGCTTCCCTGCGGTTATGTAGAATGATAATATGATGATAATAGTGCGTTCTTCTTCTTATCAATAGTGTTAGCCTCTAATATGACTAATTACATTGAAAAAGAATTGAATAGAGCTAATGACCACAGCAGTGGATGCTCGGTAAAATCAAACAAAAAAAAAACTTACTTGTAACTTGTACCAGGTACCAGACGAATACTATTTAATAAAACATCACTAAACACATTGTAGATTGAGACATAGCTATATTCTTGTACCGCCGCGCCATATTTATATTTAATTTTGCCGGCAATTGAAGGGACACAAACCGAAAAGTCTGAAATCTTCACCCATATTCATTTATATATAACATAATGTCTGACACAAAGTTATCAGTTGATGAAGCTGAATTGTACGACAGACAAATTCGTCTCTGGGGCATTGAATCACAGGAAAAGTAAGCACATTTTATAATTCTAACCTCACCCCTAACTAAAACTATAGTGACGCTAACATCTTTTCTTTTTAAGGCTTCGAGCTGCTAATGTCCTCCTGATTAATGTACGTGGACTTGGTTCTGAGATAGCGAAAAATATTCTACTCTCCGGTATTAATTCCCTCACCATTCTTGATGATGGTGTGGTAACTAAGCAAGAAACCATCAAGAATTTCCTCTTGAGTGATTCTACAATTGACCAAAAGGTACACATCGTTTAAGAAATATGTTTTAAATGGGTTATTGAAATGTTTTTATAAATTTTAACTCTTTTAGATCGCCGAAGCTATTGTTTTGAAAGCGCAGGCTTTGAATCCTCTTGTGAAAATAACAACTCAAACTGAAAACATTGACAAAAAAGATGCGAAATTCTTCGCACAATTCACAATTGTTGCTGCCACTCGATTGTCCAGAGCCCAAATTCTTAAAATCTCCTCCGCCTGCAGAGAGTATAACGTGAAATTCATTTGTGGAGACAACTTTGGCATGTTTGGTTATACTATCGCCGATTTTCAAGAACATCAATATTATGAGTGAGTCATACACATTAATTACTAATTTTCAATCCTAATATAACTATTTATACGTGATTAGGGACCGAGTAGTACTGTCAGCAGGAAAGAAACGTGGCTATGATGCAAAACCTACCAATGAAACTAAAAAAGTGAGTGCTACTTACTCCTATCCAGATCTTGCCGATGTTTTAACTCTTCCGGAAACACCTTTGAAACCTAAACGTCGCAATGTTTATTTTTATCTTATGCAAGGTATGTTTCATCCCTAAAAGCATTCCATTTGTTTTCCACTTGCGAACTTTTATTTATTTTTTATATATATTTTATATATTTAAAAATTAAATTATATATTTTTTTATATATATTTAAAATGTTTTACCAACAACCGACAGTGAATTCCATCAATTTTATTTTTTTAGTTATGTTGATGTTCCGTGATAAATTCAATCGAGACCCGGAAATATCTTCAAAAGATGGTGATATTGCACAATTGAAGGAAATGAAAGACAATGTCTTTGCATTTTATTCAGTTAGTCCGGATAAAATGGACGAAACTGTGTTGAATCTACTGTTTGGTGAAATTGTACCCATTTGCTCCATCGTTGGTGGTGTTGTTGCACAAGAGATAATCAAAGCTGTTTCCGGAAAGGAAGTTCCGATTCATAATGTGTTCTTACTGGATCCATTCACATACGCTGGACGTGAGGAGCGTATTGAAGCTACTAAATAATTTATTATATTTCAAAGGATACACATTTGAAATGAATAAAATAATGTGATTATTTCTCTATTTGATGTTATTGTATAATTAATTTAATTTATCAACACAATACCTTCCGCAAAAATGTCTTATCAAAGTAAGTGAAATGAATTTAAGTTTGCAGAAAATTGTTGGAAAACGCTTTTCTATGCCATAGTCGTGAAAATATTGAATGTGTATTTTCAGAGAGTAACCGTCCATGGTTGGAAACCTAAAACGCAAAAGTCACTAAATAAATAGCTGTCAAACACGCTCCACTGATTTGACCTCTGCCTTTACATGCGTTAATAAATCAATGGTCAATTCATATGCGACTGTTTTTTCCAAAGATAAACTATCAAATTCAAGAATACTTCATTTATATTTTATCTATACGACTATGAATTTATCCTGATCGGTGAAGCACGTTTTATATTGGGATTTTATTTTTATACAGTTTGTAACACTGTTTAACCCCACCACTTAAAAAAGTGTCGCTTGCAGCGCCACCGCGACCATTGCTCTGCGCTCAGAAATCCGAAACACATTCGTTTGGAGTTGTTGTGTTGATCGCGCGAAATTTGCGACATTTTACACCAAATATTTGTATTCGCAGAGCGTGAAGAGTTATAATACAACGAATACACACCGCCACGTATCGCTGCTTTGTCATCTCGTCCAGAAACCAACGAATTCAATCCATACCCAACGCTGTGCCCTCATCGCCCTAGTCGCAAACATGGCGGAGGATTTTGACGTCGAGGCGATGCTCGAAGCGCCGTACAGAAAAGACGTAAGTGGCATATATTTTACTCAACTTCTGTAATGAAACCTTTGGCGTAACGTTAGAGTAATGTAGACGATGTATGTTTACCACACTGATTGTGCGATCGTGCATACAGTACGCACCCGTTTTCACAACGCTGCTAACACGAAAACAAATCAATGTCTCGCGATTCGTGGCGAAGGCTGTTTGCTGAAAACGTTGCGTATTTTATGCACCTCATTGACTGTGGTTTGAAGACATGAACGCAAATTCGTGATCGTGATCCTCATCCCAAATAAAATCACCAACACGATTGCATTATAACTATTCAGCTGATGTTCTGCTACATTACATCGTAATTTTAATTTTAGACTAATGAGGTTAAAATCGGTCTCTTACGCCATCGACACGTAAACTGAAAAAGTAAAGAGCAACCAGGTACAGTTCAGTCACTATAATTTAGTTTTTAAGCCAAACTATATTCAAAGATTCAGTCTCAATGACATGCAAATACTTCATACGTTTGTTTTGTTCTTTTGTTGTTTATAATTTATTTGATGGTGATTTACTGTGTTACATTGTTGCTGATGGGTGCATTTCTCGCTTAGGGTTGTTGCTGTGAGGAGGCTATGATCCCGACGCGCCCAGTCGTTGTCTAGTTTCGACTTCAATCACAAGTCTGCAGGCCGAATAAAAATAATGAATGACCAAAGTACATACATACCATATGTTCATATTATTGTGCTTTCAAAAATGATATTTAAACCGTATCTTCTTACATAGAACTATTTATAGGAGTATTTATTCCTATATTTATTGTATTCGCTTTTAACCTTAAAGGTAGTCAGTATTATTACGTTCACGACATAACCTATACAAATTTTACAGTGTAAATTTCTAACTCACTCTTATGACTTAAAATTTATGAACAATTGAGAAATAAATTGTATTAATTCAATTCTTGAAATATACATAAAATGGTTTAAAATCATTCTTGAAAAGATACTAAAACACACAACACCAACACATTACACACAAGTGGATTTTGAAATTGGTACGCATTTAGGACAAAAAAAAAGTAAATAAATGAATGAAAAAAGACAACACATCAGAAAAAAAAATATCGTTGTGTTAGCGCCTGGTCTTATTGCGTGTGTTTTTTCAGAACGTAATTGATTGAATCTCTCTCTGGATCAAGTATTACCCAGCATCCTTCCTCTTGTTGTTAAGTCTGGATTCTCGACGGGGTAAGTCTAGTCCCGGCTAGACGTCGAAATGTATTGATGGGGGCCAAGCCCCGCATCTGCTAACACACGCGCGTTTCTAAACGTTTCAAAACCGAATGCTGTGTCCGCCCGTCACCAACAGACGCTCAGAGCACACGAACTCTCTGCGCCGCTGTGTGCAGAACATGCATCATACTCCTTGTATCTACTTACTCAACTGCTGATTATTGACCAGTCTGTTACAGTTTTCGGATCGACGATCACACACAAAACATCGCCTTTATATCTCTGTTGTACATGTTTTGTTGACTTGATTATATTATATCGATTGTAATGTTTTTCTCTTGCGCCGCCCACGTATTGCGCGATGTCTGGTGCAACGTGTAAAAAATACTCGCTAGATATGCTCGCGATATTTTTGGCATATTTATACATCGCTGCAATGTGAGCGCGCGCCAACGTTTTGATGTGCGTGCACAATGCGCGCGCATTGTACTCTGCTTTGATTCATTTGATTAATGCGTTTCTGTTTTCGCACACCCCTTGCCTCTCTCTGCGCCGCGCCCCCAACCCTTCACACACATCACATTGCTGTTGCTGTTCATAGGACGAGTACAACGGATCAAAGGGCAAGGAAAATGGAGGAAGTGATTCTAACAGCAAACGGTCTTCAGAGTAAGTTTTCTTTATAAATTAATTTTTAGCTTATAGTTAACATTTAGTTTATGGCTTCTCCTTGGTAACATTTTCACTTATGTAGAGTTTCATCGATGTTGAAAATAAGATTATGGGAATTGAAAATTCTTTGACAAGCCGCTAGAAGATGGCGTCCTGAGTGTTCGATAGAGATAAATATCGATACACATCCACAACATTTCCACAATTTCATTAATTGGCAATTAGTTCCTAATATTATATCTATGATAAATACATATCTAATGATTTGTGATTTAACAGTCGACGTAGAAGCAGAAGTAAATCCAAGGAAAAGGAGCGCGACCGTAAGCGTAGTCGGTCGCGTGAGAGGCGTCGATCGCGCGATCGCAAACGTAGCCGATCGCGTGAGAACCGCCGTCGCACGAGCCGCGACCGGCGGCGATCACGTTCTCGGGACAACCGCCGCTCGAAGTCCCGGGATCGCAAGCCGGCGACGAAAGGTCGCGATCATCGGGATCGTGAGCGTGACCGCGATCGCAGGAAGTCACGCACACCACCACCTGTGCACCGGAAACGCTCACCGTCGCCGCCGTCGATTAAGTATCCGTTCCCAAAGAAGCGGCATTCGCCAATCGGACTCGGTTATCAGCGATCTGGCTCACCCAACGAAGAGCTGAGCCCAGAGGAGCGTGATGCGCGTACTGTATTCGTCATGCAATTGAGTCAGCGTATACGTACACGAGATTTGGAGGACTTCTTCAGCGCCGTGGGTAAAGTACGTGATGTGAGGATGATCACCTGCAATAAGACAAGGCGTTTTAAGGGGATTGCATATATAGAATTTAGAGATCCGGAAAGTGTTACTTTGGTAAGTTATCTTAAATTATGTTTAATACGGAAATCCCATTAAAAATAGTATATATTAATGTATAATAATAAATTATATGATGAATATTGATATACTTTTCTGTTTTCCCCAGGCATTGGGTCTATCTGGTCAAAAACTGCTCGGTGTGCCAATCATCGTCCAACATACACAAGCCGAAAAGAATCGCATGGGCAACGCGATGCCTAATCTAATGCCAAAGGGAATGACCGGTCCTATGCGTCTGTATGTAGGTTCGTTGCACTTCAACATCACCGAGGATATGCTACGCGGCATCTTCGAACCTTTCGGCAAGATCGACAATATTCAGCTGATTATGGATCCGGAGACGGGGCGATCGAAGGGCTACGGTTTCATCACATTCCACAACTGCGACGACGCCAAAAAGGCCCTGGAGCAGCTCAATGGGTTCGAACTTGCGGGCCGGCCGATGAAGGTGGGCAACGTCACCGAGCGGCTTGACCTACAGCAGCAGGGCCCATCTCTGCTCGACTCTGACGAGCTGGACCGCTCCGGCATCGATCTCGGCGCCACTGGCCGCTTGCAGTTGATGTTCAAGCTGGCGGAGGGCGCCGGCATGCAGATACCGGCACCAGCAGCGAATGCGCTCAGCATGGCCACCGGGCAACCGGTCGTGCCTCAGGTGCAACAGACGACGACACCGCCGATCGCAACACAGTGCTTCATGCTCAGCAACATGTTCGATCCCACCAGCGAGTCCAACAGCAATTGGGATATTGAAATACGTGATGACGTTATCGAGGAGTGCAATAAGCATGGCGGTGTGCTCCATGTCTACGTTGATAAAGGCTCACCACAAGGTAATGTCTACGTCAAATGTCCGTCGATTGCTACAGCCGTAGCATCCGTCAATTCACTACACGGTAGGTGGTTCGCTGGGCGGGTTATCACAGCCGCGTATGTGCCGCTTATCAATTACCACTCGTTATTCCCGGATGCGATGACCGCCGCGCAGTTGCTTCTACCTACGAGAAAATGAACACAGTGAGAGGACTTGTTGCACGTGTATCTATTCTTAACTATTTTCTAAGTTGTAATACTTATGCGCTGGACGTTGCTTATTAACAAAAATCATGGAAATTGTTAAATCCTGGTCAGATTATTGAATTAGAATGCAAAAGTTGTGTCTGCGCCCGCATTACAAGCAAAAAAGTACAATTGTGCATATTGGTTATGCAATCAACGATTTTTCGTGTATATTATTTAGATTCTTATAATTACCGTAAGCCATATGGAATTATCTCTACTTGATTTAATACCAGAAAACAATGAAGGCAATTATTTCAATTTGTTTATTTGAGAGGATTTTTTATGGGTATTAAAAGATGTATTGATTGGATGTTTGTTAATTGTCTATGAATAAAATAAACTAATTTGATATTGATATATTTTTAATTTTTCGCTTACCACAATACTTGAAGCAATATCATAATTATATTGCATGTAGATGTTGATTAATGAAGTTTGGCAAATGTATACTTTATTCACCAACAACTAATATCATGTTTTACTCCAAACTCCAACGGACGAATCATTCGATTATGTGTGTATTTATTTATAATCTATTACAGTGTATTGAGTGTATTTATTTGTAATCTATTACATCGGAGGGCATCCTACTAGCAGGTCACCAGATGTGCTCCTGGAACGCCTTTGAACATGTACACCGACACCTTTGATTTACCAATATAAAACGTTCAATTATGTACAAATATTTTATAAGTACAATTTGCGGCAACTCGTATGCTAAGGCAAACTTCCGCTAACACAGATTCCCGCAGCAATCCGAGAGGTTCGCGGATTTACAACCCGTACTGTCACAAACAAACAATCGGCGATTGCCTTGCAGATGATCCCTCAATAACATTCATATTATTTAATTCCTAATTTCCCAAATCATTTTCATGGAGTCGGAGAATGATTAACACACTCGTTAAATTAATCACTGTGCAATGAAAATACATTCAAAAAGGACGACAGTTAGATATTTCCTACTCTGTTTCACTTTCTATATTAATGGCCATTTCATAGCTCTCGTCCCTTTGTTATGTTACGGTCCATATTGACATGCTGCGGTTTTGTGCACATGTTTGACTTTTGGTGTAATATGCGCATAACTGGGCAACGCACGTGAATCGTCTCCTTCCAGACCAAAACCTGAAAATTTCTCTTGCCATTTGTGGTTTCGTTTGTGAAGACCACGAGGTACGACATCGCGAAATATCAGGTGGGTATCAGGTGGGCAATGATTAACTAGCGCTTTCGAGCTAATAGTTTCGATTGAGCCTATTTTCTACATCCTTCGGTGTTGAACCCCGGTCCGTCTCACGACAATTCATAAATTTATTTGTAACACGTAATATATATTCGCTTCAGCGGCGCATCACGTGCGTTACAGCTTCACGACCAAATTTCATGGATGCGAGGTAATAACATTTCTTCAAATTTTATACATTAATCTGTTGTAAGAGTAAATATCATATGTTAGCCATGTTTTCGACATTTTCGACACATTCTTGTCATAAAACTAACAAGGGGGACGTTTTATAGCTCGAACGACCAACTTTTCTCAAACCAAAGTTTATTGTGCCTGTGAAGGGGCAATTTGCCCTTTTGTTTCGTACTTGGAATACATTAGAAAAACCAAGCAGTTTATTTTTGCTCATTCTTCGCTCATTCATTGCGTAGGCAATGCTTGAATAAAGCTTACACCAGATGTTGTGAAATGCTTTGGTTTAATATTGTGAAGCTACACAATAAAGGTTGTAATCATTTCTAGGGTTTAACTGATTTTTAATTTATATGGCTTGGAGATATTTTTTGAAGTTATTTAAACTGTAGTTTTACCCACATGCCGGTATACCATTTTTTAATATGTAGTAACTCCTTTAAAAGGAATAATAAATAAATTTGTTGCAGTACAGTGAAACCTTCTGTATACGGAATCCTGCCTACAATGGAACATTTTTCAGGTTTGTAAATTTACGTTAATTGTTTAATGTTACGACCTGTAGTATGCGGAACCTGCCTAACGCGAAAACGTAATGAAATATTTGAGTATAATGAAATATTTTATATTACATACGGAAAGTGATTGCCTTTCATTTGCAAAAACCTATCAACAACGGGCAAAATGATTAGATTAATATATTTAACAAATTCACTAATGTTGTCTAAACTATAAAACATTGCGGAGCACGTTATAATACATTTATACAATCCCAAATTGAATACGATGTTTCATCAAATTTCGATATGTTAATCTTTTTTTAAAGTTAGGGTGAATAAATTTGTTAGCGATTTGTTTGAGGCCGTTTTTATTTGATTGTATGATTGATATTGAAATTGCTCTTTCTCGGTTTTACATAGTTATTACGACTTCCGAGTGAGTTGTCTGAAGTTTAAAAGGCAATGATTGAATTACGGGGGCGGGGCGGCAAGGGGATGTAGATTTGCGAAATGTGGATTAGAAATTTAAAAATCAAATCATTCCATATAAATTTATGGCCATTGATGGTATTTGAAGTTTTTAGGGGCTGTGCAATCTTCCTATAGCGCGATAGCCTGTTCCGCTTTAACTGAATGTTGGGGATTCCCGCTCGTTAAGACTCGAAGGTCGAGAAGCATCTCCTGGAAGTATATTCAACTATACAATAAGGTATTGAAAAGGATAAGTATTTTAATATACCCAGCTTCGCAGGTATAATAATAAAACGACGCATCTGTATAGTCTTAAAAACTTAATTGGTATTGTTTTAAAAAGATCTATAAAATTAAATAAAATACAAATATAAAAAAATTACTTTATTTTCAATCATATTTATTACACAGAAATTGAGAATACCAGAAATGAATTCTAAAGGGGGTTTTCTCTGCCGTTGCATACTCTATGTTATTTTCCTAGAAGTCTTGAAACTCTTGTAGTGTCCATTTCGTTCCTTCAGTGCCAGAAAATAAACTAGCTCGTTGGTGTCAAATTTTAAGACGAGATCGATTAGATTAGTCTCCAAAGTGTTCCCACTTTTCACGCAGCACACTTCAACACCAGCCACAAGTGTTGAGTGTTTGTAGAGATAACATGAACTGCGATAAATGAAATTATACTGCAGTAACTTACATTTGACCAAGGTTTCAATAAGCTACTAATGAAACTAGCTACAACTTTTCGTATGCAGGATCGACCAAAATTTATGTCCACAAATTAAAAAAGTGTATTTTTGTAAAATTTACATTACAATGAAATAAATCGTAAAATAATACAGCAAAAATTTTTAAAAATTAATTTAAAAATAAATAGGTAATTTTAAATAAAATAACAAATCTTCTTTAGTGAGAGAGTTGACATTTCTTCCGTAATATTATTGTTTAATTAATTCTTCAACAAGCGTGATCCTAAAGATTTTGTCGCTCGCTTGATGATTTTGGTGCACGTTTACTTCAAAACGCTTGTTTCTGCCCGCTACAGCGTTCGTCAAAGCCACCCATCATTGTACACATACGAAAAAATGTATTTAGCACAATTCCCAATGTTAAAAGAATATATTATAAACTACATAATGCCAAACTATGATTATACATTCAAATGTATTAAGGTATATAGATTATCTAAATTGAAATGTGTGTTATTTTCATAATATGGTGCGAATTATATGTACATACCGAAAGCAAATATATAATTTTTAAAAAGCTTCGTTTTATTTGTATAGATTTTATTATATAGGGAGTGGATATTAAAAATAATGTGATTTATGTCAAAATATTGTTTGTTGTGGTTGTCAATCATATTTCAACATTCTTCTCTCCAATAATCCCGGGTGTAGAAAGCTTAGTAAACACATTAATCGGTAAGAAGATCAAGAAAGAGAACACCCCAACTTATCCTATTTTAGGGGGCGTTTTATTTTTACCTTCACCGACCAATCGCAACCACTAAGTCGCATCTGGCTCACCCTCTACATTCAGCGAGAGGTAACCACCCTTACTTAGCGACTATATAAGTTCGATGACCGTCGATTAGCTCTCATTTGAGTTTGAGTGTCACATTCGAGATTGAGTAACCAGTGCTATTTGTGCCCTTTGATAGTGTGAATTTAACGTTTTCGTACCTTCGTTAGTGTTTTCGAAAACATTTTCAACGTCGTCTACAGGTATTTATCAGATTTTGACGATAACATTTTCAAAATTGTCCAATTTTAATGCCATTGACCTATACTACTATAGTGTGTTGAATATGAAGTTGCTAGCGAATGATACATGCCGATCACTTTGTAGTCTTCAAGCTAAACTCTTTTATTCATTCATTGCTAGTATTCGTGCTAGTAGCAATTTGTTGATTGTATGAAGTCTGCGGTATCATTTGTAACGTGCAACAGAGTTGAGTTGAAGCGCGCGAAATATTGTAATGATTGCGCGTGCGCACTGCTAAGGAAATTCCTGCCAAAAGTCGCACTGCATCTCTGTCGATCTCGTAGGAGAGTCCGCAGTCAGACCGACCCGCCGCATTCGTGTGCATCGTTTGGCTGACGCTCTCCGACGTCCTGCAGGTAACGTATTATCTCGCAAGCGCGTTATCAACCCGCAATTCAATGTCAGGGATGCAGCGACCTTATCACTGTCGCGCGTAGACACAGCGGTCGCTCGCGACAGCTGATTGCGACGAGTTTTTTTCACTGATCCGCTGGGCTAGCGGTTAAGTAAGAGGTTTTTTTTTCATCAACGCGTCGCAATCGCGCGGGGCTATGGCAATGAGTCACCGCACTTTTTGTGTAACTCGAAAAACAGTTGCCTGCGCCCGTGCCTCGCACGCACAACACCGTTGCGTATGAGTGTGTGTAGAGCGCGCATTTCATTTTTGTAGCGCGTTTATAAATATGTACGTGTAGCTGCCGTTTCGAGACGTTTTGCCTATAGACGCACAAGCTGCGCACTTTGCTTGCAGCAGGCGCCCACGGCCGCGGCGAATGCCACGAAATCTGCGAGTCCAACGCAGGAATCCACACCTTAACATCGCATCATCCGAAAGTTTCGCGCAACCGGACATCTCCATTCATCCACCATGTCCTTGGGTATTTCTGCACGTCTCAAGTACCCCAAACAGAAGCAGCAGCATGAGTTGATCAAGTCACACAGCCAGGCGCAGATACTCGCCAACAAACTCAAGCAGGATGGTGTGATGGCAACTGGTAGGTTCTGCTTTTCATCTCATTCAAACATTTCGCACTGTACTTACTATGACAGAGTCTGGTCAATAATCATTTGTATTTGTCTACCTTTTGCAGTGGAAACTGTTATGCAGGCTGTTGATCAAGTCGCTGCTTTCTTAGTTTCCCCAAACATCGATCCAATGATTTCATACAAAGACAGTATTATTAATCTGTGCCAACATTTGAAGGTATTTATTTACATCCACTTATCTAATATGCTTGTGTTGTGTTTTTGCCGCATATTTGCTTGAAAACATCCAAATATTTCGTTGCTCTGACTGTTTGCATCTAAATTGTTCTTTGTAAATTATGGGCATTTCCTGGCACAATCTACCATGTTGTTTTGAAATTGCATATTTAATTTGTATTGTACAGTTTTATGCATAGTTACAGTACAAATATGCCTAAAATTGAGGAATGTGCAATATAAGTAGTATTATCATTAAACAATTATTGTATGCTTATCAGTAGTACATCGTTTCTACGATTTCCTAATTTATTAGCTTTGACACGCTACTTGAATTAATATATAGATTTTACATTATACGGCTATCGCCCAACAAACCCTCCTCATTCAGGAATTAGGAAAGGGGAGGGCGAAATCTTATTTGTAGTTGGTCGGGAATCGAAATCGGGACATCGCAATGCCATTGCGGAACCAGAACGATACAACGCACTTCACTAAGTTATACAATCCATTGTAACAACTTTCTGCAACCCTTTCCTATTTGACCGAAGAGTTTTACTTATCATTGGCTCGGTGAGATCTTATCAGAGAAAAGAGTCGAATTTAATGCATTCGTTATTTATTAGTCAGCTATCTATTTATTAGTCATATTAGTCATCATCTCTTTAACGAAATTAAAATTTCTACATTATCAATTTGATGGCAGTTCACGTTTATCATGGCATGTCAAATTAATATTTTTTAATAGACGAGGTCAACCACAGCTTATTAGCAGCTGCTTGGACGTTGCGAAATTTAGTTTGGTTTCATAAATTTTCGCTATATTTAGAGTAATACTTATATTATATTTTTGAATTTATTATTATATTATTAAATGTTAAAAAAGTTTTAAGCAGTTTTAAAAACTAACATAACATACTAAAACTTTAAAAATGCAAAAGAAGTTAAAATAAAAGCCTGTTACGGTCCGTTTCTGTTAGGCAAATTTTGTGCGCATGTGTGTCTTTGAGGGTGGGAGACGCGCAACTAAGTTTGTAAAGTAAACGAGCCTTCTTCCTTCCCGATCAGCACAAAGAAGTTTCAGTTCGGTTCAGTTTTCGCGGATTTTAGTTCGTAAGTGATTGTGTCACCACTTTGAACAACGTGGGCCCACTTCGACAGCATTCAGGATCTTCTTTTTTTCCCTCTTATGTTAATATTATTTTCTTTTGGTTTGGGAATCATGATTAACTAACGCTTTCGAGCTGCTAGTTTTCACTGAGCCTATTCAAAACTTCTCCGTTGAACCCCTTTTCCGTTCACAAGCTATGCGGAATATAAATTTATTTGTATCACGATGTGCCGCGTGCGTTACAAGCCAAAAACCAAACTACCTGCGAATACTGTAAATTCGTCACATATTGCCACCAACTGTACATTTCTAAACAATTAATAAGTATTCTTTAACATAGGTATATGGTGCATACCTTGACATCCTCTACCAAGATCAACTAAATCGTGCGTTCGTCGTATTCAGGAACAGCTCGCAGGATGATAACCGACTAGACTATTTGTCTAGACTACACTTACTCGAACTTATCGAATTACGCGCTAACGACTGGAAAGGTTCCGATCTGATGAATCAGTATTATAGGAAAAAGGTTAGACAACTCCGCGACCCACATAATTATCGCCCATTCAATATGTATTTTCAACAGGCTGAATCGACTGATAATGTGGCAGCACTCACCGACTCGATGCTCTCAATGTCGACGGCATCGAGCCCTCCGTTGCTCGCCCCTGGCGAGGTCGTCAAACCATCTGGGAAGTTCAAACAACCAACGCGGATACCCGGCAAGAACTACTGCAAGGATGAGGTGGTTATTCGCAACGCTGATTCGGGCAAAGGTAAGACGAATTTCAATGTAGCCACCGTCACCGCCACCGTCAATTACGACATCAACGTTGCCAGCAATATATGTTTCCCTGTTCTTTGCTGTACGATTTTTTCTGCAATGGGTTGAATTCCCATATTTTGTATTTGCCTTTTTTTCTGTAAATGTGTCATTATTATAGTGATGGGAATCAAGGGGCGACGAGTGCACATGATCGAAGAGCTTAGCGAAACGATCATTTCGTTTCAGCGAGGTAACGAAAACGCGTTATGCGGATTGGCCGTGTGTTTTTATTACACTTTGAATGCACTGCAATGCAAGCCATACTGCAAGCGTTTTACATACAGATACTGACTGTGACTGACTTGTTAACGCCCCCCTCACGCCACCAAATCAGCTCGTTTCCACCACACATAATTTAATGATTAATTTCGGCACTGTTGTGGTTGTCGTTTTATCTTTTAGTTTGGACCGCATTTATTTAAACGGCACATTTATCGCATTCAACTGATATCGTCTAATTGTAGGAGCAAATACATTTTAATTATCAATTCTAATCGTAATACTGCAGGCATTTCTGTAATATTTTGCTAGCGTTTTACTTTTTTAATACACTGCATGTAACCTGCATTCATTTTAATACGCTTAATTTGTATAGTTTGATTTGCTATATAGTAATAAATATGGTGTTTTACAGTGAATCCAGGTGCCAAAGAACGTTTGGTGCAAATAACTGGTGCTAATGAGGAGAGTATCGTGTAAGTAATATATCGTGTAATTGCTGTCCACCCTTCTTGATGCATATTTTACCGATAAAGGGGTCATGTGCCTTTCCTATCTCTAGAAAATGTCTCAATGAGTACATTATCTCTTTTTCCAGACACGCTAAGCAGTTAATCGAAGACACAATCCGAAGAAACGCCTCACCTGTGCGTGAACATGGTGCTGTTGGTGGTCCTCTCACCGGTTCCAGCTCTAGCATCAACTCCTCAGCCTCGGAAGAGAGCGGCCTCCAGCAGGCATCGCGCCACAGATCGTTGCTACACAGTCTTAGCACCAACGACGCCAGCATCGGCGAATACAAGTACACCGTGGTATGCGGTGGGCATACTATCAAGATAACAGGCGATAATTTGGAACTGGTTCGGGTATGTCAATTTTCTTGCGTTGATTAACATGAGTGTATCGTTTTTATATTTCGTTTTCCAGACTAGCAAGCTCGTCCTCGACGAGTATTTTTCCGGCGAGCCAATTCAAGACATTGGCCAATTCTACAGCTTTGACAGTCTGCCACAAACGATCGCCACCGATCTGCCGCCTCTTTCGCCACCCGACTCGCTGCCGTCGCCGGGACTGGTGCCCAACGGACAGCCGGTCGGAGGCGTTGGTGACGAGCCATCGCCACCTGCGTCAATGTTGCGCCGCCCCAATATGTCGATCGACGAGATAATGCACGGCACCCCAGAGGCTAACGGTAAATATCAATATACTATTGAGTATTTGGCGCGCTTGGCGATGTCGCCGCTGTGTTTGGTGCCGCCGAGTGATTGGGAGAAGATTAACACAGACTATCCGGGCCTGGTGAAAAAGGTACTGGTAGCTTTCAACATTCCACTAACGTGACGCTTGTTGATCTGAGGTGCTAACCGGTTTCATTCTGTTTGTACTTTCAGGTGGTGGCGCTGTTTGATGCAAAAACATATCTAAACGAGCGCTCGGATGTTGAAAAGCTGTCCACAGTGCTCGGTTTTGAGGAGGCGGCGGATCCATCGGAGGTTTGACGGCGCAATGACCGACGACGAAAGAAGCAATATTAAAAATCCGACTGTAGTCCGTCGAGTTGTGAGATAACAATTCGCGGATAATTGCGCTCGCGGTTAATAGACGTGAAGTTAAGTGGCACATTTTTTACATTTAACTCGCTCGAATATTTTTTGAAAATTTGTTTTTCTTTTCATTTTCGAGCATTCGATGTTCTGTTTCTAAATATTCAACCAACGTATCAGTGAGATGCGACAAGTCAAATCTAGGTTTAGTATCGGAATAAGGGGTATCAATTACGTGACAAAAGTGTCGTACTAAAGATTGGTAAAATTAATAATTCTCGAAAATATTGCGTATTTTCGTATTTTGTTTGTTTTAGCATTTAGTCGTTTTGTGTTTTATGTCCAGCTTTTGTTTATTGCCCCCTTATGATTTCTCTACTGACTGATACCTAATACTAATTTATATATTTTTGTTTAATTATTTCAGTTGATTATAATTTGTTAATGTTTTTATGTTTCGTTTTTATTTCTCGCCCATTGTTATCGGAATTATTTAATTACCTGCGTTTGTATGTAGATAGTTTTGTAACGACATTGATTATTTAATATATCGGAGCTGGTAAACGGCGGTAACAGAAAAAAGTCTGTATCGTTTGGCCTATTCTCTAGCAAAATGAAAATTATAATGCGTGATGTATACGAACAACGTTTCGATGAATATTTACAAAAGCAACCGATTTTCATATGCGTGTTTTTCATATTGTATAGATACATATTGTCAAAAAGAAATTATCCTTGTTAAATGTTTCGTTGAAAAGAAAAGTGGAAAAATTTACATGATAGAATGTAATAAATGATTTAGTTTGTGACTTTAATAAAACATTTATATTACTCTTTAATTTTTGTCTTGTTAATTTGCAGGTCAAGTGCATCCGGTCGCATTCTCTCGCACCTTCTTTGACCGGTCCTAAAATTCTTCTCATTGTCACTATTTTCCTTTCCTGCATGTTGAGTTTTCCGCCAAGTATTTTCTTATTAATTTTATGACATTCGGCGGATCACTTCAGATCGGATGACCGTTCTATTGTGCATAAGTTTAGCTTTGCGTAATATGTCTTTCCATTTACCTTATTCGGGTCATTATTGCTTCTTTCTCACATGTTCTTGTAATTAGTATTTTTCCCCAAGATAATTTTCCAGCGGAAAGTGCAATAGGCACAGCCCATAGTACTCTACCGTAGACGGTGCCCGTCTCTTAAATATCTGTGCCCACCATAGTTGTTTCAATGTGTTTTGTACCTGAAAATTCATATACCTGCGTCCGCCTTTGACGCTGTTTAGAAAATTTCCATTTTCTATTCTAAGCTTTGCGTTTAGTTAATCCGACCAACGGAGGGGAGGGAACACTCCGCCCAATGGGTAGCACCTAGCAAACTTTAGACGAGTAGTTCTATTGTTCCACTATTAGATGCTCCAGTATCCCATTGACTCGTATTCGGATCGTAAGTCTTCTCATCATTAATCCGGGCAAACGTGCACTTGTAAAACCAGCAAATAGTATGAAACCTCCCCTTACAGGAAAACCACTCAAAATCATGCTGAAGCTCTGGTCATTCAGTATCGAAAAAGTACAAACTATTTCCACATCTTTATTGACATCTCTATTTTATTGTTAGTTACATTTATAAATATAATATTTATATAATTTATGAATATTGTATATATGTTGTATATAATGAAGCAGGTAATCACCATGCAGCGTAACTAATATTCGTGCTTGAATCCACCTTAGTTGGTGTCCTTGCAAATGACAGTTGTTTCTCAAGGTGCACCCGTTCCATATCAAGTTTATCCAAAAAGTTCTCAAATTTCTCGAGTAGGTTGGTTCCGACATTAGCAAACTCCTCCCATACGATATACTCTTGCGTGATAAATACATCAATATTCTCCTGTGAATCGCTGATCCCAAAAATCTTCTCCTCGTCTAAGAAGTCTACTAGAAGCGCAATCATCTGCTGCACTTCATGATCACTGAATGCATCGTATAAATTAACGCTGTCAATGCTATAATTCCAAAGGACTTGGCATACGAGCATGGATAATGTCCAATCATATTGGCCATATTTGTTCATAACTGATATCAATTTGGCTACGCCATTTTGTTCCTGGAACAATTTTCTATTCTTGATATCCGACATGAGATTGACAAAAACACCAACGGTGGTTTTGATCAGGTTGATATCGTCGCCGCCGAGGATTTCAATTAATGTGGAGAAGTTACTAGAATCGGCAACGTAATCACGCGTGATTTTCGAACGGGAGAGATTTCCCAATATACGCATTGCTTCGATGATGTTTTCTTTATTGTCACATGCGATGTATTCTGATATTGCTATAATAAAGAGGAAGAAAGTAATTATAGTGTGTAGTATGACGAATGTTATTATATATTGCGTGGTATACAAGTTACCCCTAAATTCTGGAAGAATTACTAAATATTAGCCTATTATGCTTGGCCATCGACGAAGCAGGGAAAGGAAGAAACAATTTATTACTTCCATTATGTACACATTCCAATTCTACGTCTTACTTACGTTCTTTCTTCGAAATGGCAATTTAGTTGGAAAGTGACAACGAGTCATTGTTTGTATTGACACTTGTTCCTTTCAGAACTCTACTAAATTCTGCTGTTCCCTTTTGAACCGTATCTAATGGGTTTGTTTCTTCCCAACTTTTATTTATGACCACAGCTTTCGAAAAGTATTATTGAGTTTACAAACACATGTCTACAATCTATTGTTGGTTTTACTACTTGGCGAGGAAAGGCACGAGATACGTCCACGACCGTATGCCTTAAATGAAGTCACCATTCATATTTCTTCGCACATATTTAACGATTGGGACTGCTTTTTGATAAATCATTATGTGCGAATGACATTGGTATGATGCTCAGCCTGTTCAATGACCATCTAGTCATTTTGTTTCCGATGGCATGTGCATAAATAAAGGCAATTTATGGTGATAAGCACAGACGCCGGGAGGAGGTTGCAACGATGTGTCCTTACAATCACTGTAAAAACAGTCAGCTTTTTCTCCGTTCGTGTTATAATATCCGGCCATTACACACTCTCGCGTACTATCATTTTCTAATCTATTACTCCTACTTCCTCATTTTCCTAGGGTCGATATTATCAACTATTTTAATTTGTGGTATTTGAGTTAAGAGTATTAGAATTATACAGAAAGTTATAATTTCCATTGACCCAGTGAAACCAACAACTTCACCAACTTTTGAAAATAAGCAATTGGGTCATCATTATGAATTAATTTCTGTAATTATGATTTCCTAGTAACAACCCACTGCTCACCTAAACTAGCAAGCGAGAAATAATGCGTATGTTGATTAAAGGCTATAATATTAATTATGCAAACTATGTGTCGTTGTAATCAAGAAACTCGTGACCTGATTTTTTTATGAAATATAAATTGTTTGATAACACATTTCGCATATACAACCAACACATTAAAAAATGAAAAAAAAAGACAGTTTACCTTCCATTATATCGATCTGCTTAATGTGAAAAATGTCTGCGTCCAAATCAGGCGAATAATAAAATGATAAATTATTCATCGTGCTCAGCACGGACAGGACGAGCTCATTGTTTTTCTTGAATGGATTACTAATCAATACTTTCAGGAACTCATCTATCAATTGCGATCCGTATGTCTCATTCATAGTTTTGCCAATGTCTGGATTTATTGCCATGTTTGCAATAATTCTTATAATCTGTAAATATTAACAATTATTATTAGCAACCAATGGACACTAAGAATTGTAAAAATTCAATTTTTAGGGATTTAAGTACCAACCTTAATCATGACATCTTCGGAATTGGTACTATTTTCAGCATTTTCATTTTCCAGAGTTAGCGAACAGTACTGAAGAGTTCGGTCCAAATAAATCCGCCATAAATTCATTAACGTTGAAATCGATCTATTTTCGTTGTAAAACTATAAAGAAAAGAAATTAGTAATTTCCAAGCTAGTTGTTCGCGTAGTAGTGAAAAAAAGTACTTTGACACGTGTGTTATCCAAGTTAGCAACAATATTTCCCATTGTATAAGTCAATCTCACAATAATCTCATCATTGCCTGGATATTTATCAAAAAGACCCACAAAAATACGATAAATATCCTTATGGCTTGCAATCGCATCGCAGCATCCCTCATTCGTTGAAATTGTACTAAAAATACGGGAAATGTTGCTAATGATATCCAGATCTGCAGTAAATATATCCATTGTCAGGCAGAGTTCGGGAATTGCTTGGGAAGTCACGAAATTCTCGTAAATATCTTCATCTGAAGCCACATTTCGCAAAGCACCAGTGAGTTGGAACAAGGAATGGTTGGTCTGTTCAGGAATGTGTAGTTTCTCTACTTTCTGAAACGAAAATAAACCGAAACAACGATATCAATTTATTGAATAACAGGATTCGCAATATGCGGGAGGTTGTTGACCTCTTCACGTACCGCATTGTTAACGAGTTTGATGTGCAAAACCATCAACGGTAAAATGCCGAGCGATAAGATTTTCTGTAATAGTTTCGGATTCATGGTGAGGAATTTGATCGATCCGTAACCATATACACACGCTTCGGCATCGTCGAGGGGGCTGGATCTTCCAATCGCGTCGACGAATAATTCTAAAACACGAGGGCATTGAACGGTCTTTCAACCTGTAGAGAGGCGGGCGAATTTTCTGAGGTAATGACTTATGTTCAGTAGAATTTCTTGATTTTCTTGGATTTGAGGTTGATTTCTAAACGGGTTAAGTTTGAGTTTCCACAGAGCGTTTACGGAAAAAGCCTTTAGCGTAAAGGGTTAAAATTGAAATATCCTAACCTAATCGGCATAGGTTAGGTTCCTTAACCTAAAACTAAGTTTTTGAATCTTAAACTTCGCATGTGACTAAGAAATAATCCATTGTCAAACGTATCGGAAACCGAAACATCGACACTTTTTTTTTGAATAAGTATTGAATTGAATTGAAATATCGATACTTTTCGATATATTTATCATGAAATAAAATCATTAGTTCATATCATGGAAGCAATAACCTCACCGAATAAAAAAATCAAATAGGCCAATCCTTTAATAATTAATTATGCTTACATACTCACCAAGTAAATTCTTGTTAAAGAATAATTGATCATTTTTGTCATTCTTTGACACCTTAAATATCAACTTGCAAACACCACTCAGGTTATTCCCCGTAACTTTTAACTAAAACATGAATATCGATCTCGTTGGAGTATTATTAATTATAGTCATTTAAAATCTACTAACCGCCAAAATTATTCTTGCAATTGCCAGTAACAACTCCTCATTTTTGCTCTCAACATATTTGTATAAGCATTTCAAAATGTGAATCTTCATCTTCGAACTAACTTTAGAGTTCAACATTCCTTCGACCTCCATACAGTCATAGAGGGAATTTAGCAGCCCGATAACTATAGGTTCATTGGCCGATTGGTTGGCACTCTCCCTATTTAGCGAGTCAATGACCGTGGTGACGGTCAACGGGGGTGGAGGCGGTTTTACGGTCGCCTGCGGAGGCCGGGATTTGCGTTGCGTGTCCCCGGAAGCGACACTCCCGAGCAAATTGGATGTACTGCTGCGCCCTTGCTGTAATTGCGGTTTGATGTGAATATACCCTGTATGGCCGAAGAGCGTCTCGGAGTTGTCGACAATCTGTTTATTTTCGAAAATCTTGTTGAGATTCTGTGGTCCCAAGAGGAGGCACTGTGCGAGGTTCTGTTGTTGACGGAAAGGTCTACCGAAAGGAGTTCTATCACGGTTATCATTGTAATCTGTACGTTCCTGCGGCGAACTGAATGCGTTCCGAGTGAGGGCCTCGCTTGACGCTCCCGGTTCATTTTCTTCCGGTACTGTAATTAAAAAATGGAAAAATGGGAATTGACTTCTCTAAAGATGGGACTATAATATAGAAAGGATTGCATACAATTGTCCAAAGAATAGGTGTTTTTGCCAAGCTTGCGTTTTTGTAAGCCTTGATGTTTGATGTTTTCCAACGATGGCAGGCGAATCTTCTGATGAGTTTCCTTCACGCCAAGATTGAATATCTTCCCATCGGATATCTCGGAGATGGAATTCGAACGTTGATGTTGAAAACGCTTCTGTGGACTTCCGTCTTGAGTAGATGGCAGAGGAGCATTTTCAGGGGTCGTCGGTGGTATAGAATATTCCGCCTCGTTTTGTAAATACTTCAGACTGCGTAAAAACACCGTTCATTATATATCATCGAATGACTATGTATTCATGTATACCTAAATGAACTTGGTGGCCTGTTCTTAGTCCTTTTACCAAAGAGCAGACGTTCTTTGTCTCGTGGCGTGAAAGGTCGCTTGGTTTGCAGTGGCTTGATTGACGTCGCAGCGAAGGAGTTGTCCGCCATTTGTGAATCTATACAGACAATTTTTATTCGGTGCCCTTGCGTGACATCTAAGCGTCATTGGTAATTTGCTACGAATTACTAACGGTTGGATGGTAATGGTTTGCTTGCATAGACGAGCACGTCTTGGGCCATTAGAATATTGATTATTTATTAATTTTGATGGCTTAGAACTGCGGAAGGAGTTATTATACTGTCGCCGCAGCGTAAATGCATTCATAGTTTAATGTGTAGAAAAGTAGGTTGAGACCCGAGTGGGGCGCGAAACGCGATCGTGTCCGTTGATGGTGTGGAAAAACACGTTTTGATCGGTTGGATGTAGGTCGGGGCGGGTAGGATATACGTAAGGAGGCGGAACGCTTCTAGGATGTAGATTACTGGGTGGAAATAATTTACAAATTGTTTGCGAACAAGCCAATAATTTAGGGCTGTGCAATACGGGGCAATGAAAGGGATATAGCGCTATATCCCTCCGATTTTTTGAATTTATGTAAATTTGCAAGACAATTGAAACAAATTTTTAGAGAAAATTGGTTATAAATATAACCGCATATAATGCGGTCTAATTGGAATTTCCCTCAATTTTATATTCTGATTATTATTCGCTGCCATAAACCGTTTTGCAATGTGATTGTGGGACTTGTGTAACTTACCAAGTCCGACAATCATATTGGAGGTATAATTCGCTCTTAAATCAAAAACTAAAATCCCCTTGAAATATTTGACTTCAGAAGTTTTTCTTCTTTTATTTGCCTAGTCGTTGAGCGGGAATAGATCTTTAGCTTGCGTTTCTTCAAGAAATTTTCTGGATACTTTGAGCATATGATTTCCTATTGGGTGGATTGCTGGGCAGGATTGAAAATTGGGACCCCTGCGTGGTAAGCAGCGATCTTATCAACTGGGCTGCACAATTGGTTGTACATTTCAAAATATTCCCGTAAACAATTGAAGACTATCTGGTTTATGCACTTAGGTTAGGTTTGTGGAATCAGCTTAAGTTAGCAGGAAAGTTTATGGATTGACCTGTGGCGGTCCAGACCACACATTAACATGTATTAGATTTTGTATTTCTTCAAGGTTTTTTCCACTGCCTATTCTCTCAATTTCAACTCTGCAAATCTTGCAAACCTACACATCTGTTTCCACTCATTGTATGCATTCCAAGCGCAGATATATCTTCTCTTCGACCCTAGCGCTCTTTCTCTGTCTTACTTATACTATCGCTCTTTCTTTGGTGCACTCTCGAGGTCGTTATACTTCTTTACCTCGCAGACTTAATATTCTGCTATCGAACGCGCAACATCGTTGTTCCCTTCGTCTTCCCATTGTCAACTATTTTTCTTACTTGTGTGATAAATAAACTATTCATCATTCCTAAACAATTGCATCATCATTCCGCAATCAACGGTACACCGTACCCCACAGACCCTTAACCTAATTTTCATCTAATAGAAGTAGGATCTATCTAAATATAACCTGATAAACAAGGCCCAACAGTGTGGAAAACAATTATGAAGATAATCATTATCAGACCCGCAGCCAAAACCGCAAAAATGTTGCGAAGTGTATCCCGGAATCAAAGATTCCTTACTCTGCTTATTAAAGTCAGAAATCTGCATCTAGGAAAATCTTGGTTGATAGATGTTGTCGCAGTTAACTGACTTATATTTTCAAATGTTTGTATTTATATTTGAGGAATGCGTGTTATGTAACGTTGTGACGGGAGATCTGCGAACGTGGTGTAGTGAAAAATACACCTCTTCAAGTAACAACAGAGTTTATTACAAAGTAACAAGTGTAAGTGCCGAACACTGAGCGCGTAGACGTAGACCAAAGAGAAGACATTGTGTTCGTGAGTGTGGTCGAGAACCAAGTGAAAGAAGTTAGGAAAATATTAGAAGTTCGGAGCTGCTCTTGAGGGGGTTGAACTTTGGAGGTTGTTAGATTGTTAGCGGGGCTGATCGCGATGCATGGTGATTGGTTAGTTAGGACTTAAGTGGGATTGAGGGAGGTACCAAGCCGAGCGAGAGAGACTCGTGCCGGTGCGACTTGGCAACAAGGTAGGTAACCGCTGGCTGCGGCGGGGCTGTGCAAACCACCAGCCAGCGGCGGGAAAAGACCACGGGGACGCACATGTGGTGTAGAAAGTCCGCCGTTCGGAGAAGTGCAATCGAACGGCGAAGGGTACCGCGGTGCTATAAGACGGACGTGTCTATCCAAGGGTTTTACGCTTTGGCGGGGACCGTGTCGGGACGAACAACTCTAGGAATGAAAAGTAGAAGCACAATAAAGCAATAAAAGTAAAATAGCATAGCGATAGGAAAGCCTAGAACCTAGTAATCTTACCTGGATCTTATTAAGATTTAGAGCAAACTTATATTCTGTCTGAATTACTAGCTAAACTTACTAAACTTAAAAAGATCTAGAAATGCCTGAATTATGGATAAAACGGGAATGGTCAGTGGCGGATTAACCATTTTAGGCATATTATCTTGGGGGAATTGAAGAGTAATATAACAAATTATGTAGGTAATTTTACGAAGGGGTCACCCTGTAGATATTGGTGACCCCCGATCTACTACTATCAACAGAAATAAGAACATTTTAGTCATGTCTTCAAATAGGTTCACAATAACAGCCTATGTAGCCCAAACCTTTGAGACCTATTTATCGATAAATTTTTTAATTCTTTCGTGAAACCAATATAAATGTGGGGCCGTCAAACGCAATGAACCTGGGAAACGATGTTAATTCGGAACTGGGAATGACACACCGCAAACTACTCCTTGAGGAAGACACCATATACATATGGCTAGGTACCTATAGTCTTGATTGAAGGCGCACGGGAATAAAATTATATTGATAAAATAAAGTATAAAAAATATATTGTACGTATCAACAAAGAAAAATTCTTTTAACAATATGTGACGTTATTAAAACGGTTAAAATTAAATTAGACTAGGTTAGTATAGAGAACTAAACGAAACATGTGAACTAGATAACATGATAACTAGATAACATGGGTGACAAACATTTGCCTGCTTCAGTTGGCACAACTATGATTGATTGAGGACAACCACCAACAATGCCTTAGTTTAGTTATAAACAAAGCCAAACAACACGCATGTATTACAAATCGTTTATACATTCATTTAGGAAAAATATACCTTGTGGCACTAGGACCTTTACAAAAATTCTGACATTGGAAACTTTCGCCTAATTCTATGATATTACAAAGACTTTTTAAATGATTGAAAGAAACTTACCACGAATTGCCAAACGCGCCTCGTTGATAATATCAGCGCTTGTTTTACGCGGTGGTGGCTCATAGAATGGTAAGGATATCTTACTAATCGCTCCCAAACTGCGTCGATTATCCATAGCCTTTTGCAATGACACTCTTTATCAATAAAAATTAAAAATAAAGTGAATAAATCACGTTGCCGAAAATATTACATGAAATGACACCGATTTCCGTATCATGCGTTGAATTTAATCGCAGGTGGAATTAGGGATTAGAATACATCGAGCTTGTTCATTGTTTGAACGCCACAAACAAACTGAGGAAGCTTTCAGCGTTCGCTTCGCATGAGTGCTAGCTTTAACCCCCTCGGACTGTAACAACAATTCCTCGTTTCGTAAAAACCCGTACGAATATCGATTATTTACAGCTCGGCATGCAAAGTTCTCAGGTACGTAAAGTGAGCTGACTGCTAAGCGTGTATGGGTCGCTTCTGTTTGGAGGAAACCGTTGAAAAGGCGACGAAATAATCAATAATTTGAGAAATAAGTGACTTTATAGCGTTAGTCACGATAAACCAATATGTCTGGATGATTCTAGTAGCATCACATATATCGACACTAATTATTATTTTTTTGTATTTTTGGCGTTAGTTATACTTCGTTATCAAAACGATTAAAGTTATATCAACGTTTGAGGTTAAATATAAATGGCGTTAAAAATGGTTCATCATGCAGGGACAACCTGTCTCTATTGTGCTAGTTTTATCTTGTTTTTCGTTTTGTTGCACGCTATGTATCCGAATGATTGCATAATTCAATATGCAGCCATGTATTTTTCCACCTATTTCTAGATTCTATACTGTAGATTTTACATAGGAGAACTTTTGTTATTTCTTTGGTGTAATGCTCCACAGTGTTTACTTTTTAAGTATTGGCGTCTCTTTTAAGTGAAATGTTTATCCTTCCTAGACTAAATTATTTCTTATACTTACCTTAAGTTTTCCTTGGGGAAATGAAAACGTTTAAGCGTGGGTCAGAAGGTATAAATTTGATTTGCAAAAACAAGTAGAATTAAATCAATGCGGCGTCATTGCATGACTTGAAGCACAATGCTTGTTAATGTCTGTTCGTGGCGATTTCGAAGGACGACTTTGGAAAACACGCTGTGGGGTGATGTAGAAAGTAATTAAATGCAAAGTGTTCTAAGTAATTGCAAAATGTCATTATGATTAATTCAACGTGACATTAATACCGTTGCCAAGAGATATAAAAGATGAAGAAATAATACCTATAATATATATTTTTTAATTTTTTTTTTGGAAAGGTTAAAGAAGGGACATTTATAAAAATGGTTCGAATGAATATGGTCTATTTGAAACTGTAGATAAGATATTCGTGAAATTTAAGTTTTAATGTGATTATTATCACCTTTTCCATTTTTTGTGTAGTGCAAGATAAGTCAATTCAGCTATTCCTAACAAGTACCAAGTTCCTATTTTCTTCTTTAGCAAATAGTATTGCGGTGTTGGCTATTATTTGCAGTAGATTCCGCATAATCGGGACTCATCGGGGCTAGTACGTTTTGTACTGATGCACTTGCGGGTTTTGATTCCATTCCTACATGCGTCTCTTACGCTCAGCACTGAGAATCCCTTGGTTTGTCAGGAACCGGGAGA
Organism: Mimaenictus wilsoni; assembly: GCA_027575185.1. Taxonomy (NCBI): domain Eukaryota; kingdom Metazoa; phylum Arthropoda; class Insecta; order Coleoptera; family Staphylinidae; genus Mimaenictus; species Mimaenictus wilsoni. The sequence goes on along the minus strand of JAODAC010016957.1, from coordinate 21,399 downwards.
TTTTACATAACCTAGACCTTCAGTCAATCGAGGCTTATGCAGTGGACTCCGCAAATAAACTACGTGCTTCGCTGGAATCACACTCCACGAGACGGTCATGTATCCTAAACAAAACATCTACGCAATAACTGCGTCACTTACACTCACCATCTATATGCCTTTGATGATCTTCCTGGTAGGCCGGCGGGGTAGGTTTTTAGCATGCAGCCTTTAGCTGGTGGAAACAGGCACTCGGCAAGACACCAGTCTAGCGCGGTGCACGCATACGGCCGGATGGACCTCGTCCTATCTGGCACGTAGATCGTGTATCCTTTATATTTTTCCCTGCCCCTCTAAATCAGAATTAAAAAAAAATCAATTCGTTTAAAATTTATTACAATCACAACCAGCGAAAACATACAACAGTAATACTATATGGCAGAACAAATTCTAGCACTTATCTATACAAGAAACCTAATGAAATGTGCGGTACTGCTGAACTGTGTTAAGACAAATATGTAGCAAAACACTAAGAGATAGAATAAGAAACATCAGTGATAGTCCTCTTTGTTTCCATTGTGACCGCGCACACTAATTCAGTCAATAAGGTTGATAAACCAGGGGATGCATAAGGCTATGAAATGTATCATTTATGAAAAAAAACAAAATTTCGAGCTTCCTTTGCTTCCAAAGGAAGGATGAAGTACATCTCCTAACACAGAGGTCTTCAAGTTTTTTAGCTTTTCACTTTTAATACTTAACTTATTTGAGACGCCTATGTTGAATTTCAGTTCAGCATTGGATGCCCCTATTCCTTTTAAGACAAATTTGGCCCACAATAAATATTTATACTCTCTATAATCTTAAATAAATCATTGTAAAAAAGCTGTTTTTGAGAGTTAAAATACGTAAATTTCACCACGTTGCGCGTGGACCGTGTGGCCTAATGGATAAGGCGTCGGACTTCGGATCCGAAGATTGCAGGTTCGAGTCCTGTCACGGTCGGTGTCTTTTGCAGCTATTTTGAATTGGCAATTCATGTTTTCAATTAATTAATGTGATTCAAGTAATGTAATCGAAATTATTCAATCTAAATGGTATGAAATTAAATTAATTTTCTCATAACCTATATTACTACATATTTCTATATTACTACACACACCTAACTACTACTAATATGAATTTATCAACAATTCAGCTTATAATATAACTTTTTAATCATTGTAAAATCAAACTTTAAACAAACACATTATCAACTAAAAATGTAATGGTAAACATATATAATTATGTAAGTTTAGAAACACTTTACCATACATGAAAAAATAAACATATGAATATCATAAATAGATGTTATAACTATGCACTATAATGAAATAGAAATATGATTTGTTTAAAACAAAGCAAAAAAGATGAAGTTGTTACCCTGAAAATTATATTTATCAAATCAAGTCAAGACCTTATCAATGTCATTTGCAAACTAAATTATATCATTTTTGTAATTCATTATTTATTGCAAATACAAAATCATATTTATTATGGTGCGGTCCATAGTTTCGGTAAGTTCTTATGTATTTCTACAACACTAAACAGAGTCCTATAATAATTGAAAATAATTGCATGAATATTTTCAACATTCACACACTTGTATTTCTGCACGTTCTGAACCTAGGGAGCCATCTGTAGGGTATATTTCTAATTTGCATTGATTAAAAATTTAACCTCACATTTTACCTGTACGTCACAAGTTTGTGAATTTATGTAATCCGACTTGATTAAACTGTTTTCGTCGCTATAATCCCCCTCGCGAGTGAGCTGGAGTAAAATAGGAAAACGCCATGAGCACAAGAGTAATTCCAACATCTACTACACGTACTACAGGGAGCTGTTATTGTGTTTTGTATCTTGTTTCAGGCAATTTCACGCCTCTTGCTGTCGGCAGCCGTCATAGCCCCCGAGATCGACTTGAAATGTTGCAAGCGGTCCGATTTACCTCTGTACGAACCGGAGAGTACACGGACGCTTTGTGCGTGCAAGCCTACACACCACGGGAATGGTGGAATGATTGAGCAAACCATCCGGTCCATCCGGCTGAATATTGATAGTCTGTTGACAGAAGTGCGCAAGTATGAAGATATGACAATGGGGTATGTGCATGAAGGTGTTGATAATGCTCAATGTAAGTAGAACATGAACTATTTTAAAGCGATAATGGCTAATTTGTAACGAATGATTGTTGCAGGGTTGGTTGATTACTTGGGAGATGAACAAAATCAGGCGCCAAAGGCACCAGCAATTGCAATTGGAGGTTTGACCGGTTTGATTTTCGGCCTGCGAGGGGGATTCTTTAAGAAAATTGTCTATGCGACCATTGGTACTGTTGGCATGGCTGCTGTGTGCTATCCGAAGGAAGCGAAGGAGTATGGTGGTATGGCGGCTGAGGAAGGGTATAAATATGCAACTATTGCTTACAATTTTGCATATGGTGGTAAGTAACATAATTATAGTAAATTTTAGGTGTTTTATGCGAAAATCGGAATGCGTGTGTGTGTGTTTGAAAGTGTGTGTGTGTGTGTGTGTGTGTGTAAATGTGTAATTGATTATGTAAAAATGTGAGGGTGAGGTATGAATATGTATGAGTAAATATGTGTGCGTTTGAAAATATGTCAGTGTGTATGTATGAAAATCTGTTGTATGGATGTATGTATGAAAATATGTTTGGGTATTTATGAAAATGAGTGTGCATATGGGAAAGTGTGTATGCGAGTGAAAATCTATGTGTGAGTGAAAGTGTTTTGTGTATGTGTTTACGAGTGTAAAAATCTATCCTGTAGTATAAAAAATACTAGTACTAAGTAAATGTGCAAAACCTTTTTTTAATCGATTTATAGTTATATAATTGAAAGTATGAATTTTAAAACAGTAAAAAAAGGTGATCCACCAGTAGAGCTGCCCAAGCTGCCAAAACTCCCTGGCAGTTTTTCGGAGGTCGTGACGATGGTCTCCGATTTCGCATCCTCAACGTCTGCTTCGCTTACAGATACCCTCACGCTGTCTGACTCCGCCAGCGATGCAAAAAAGGTGGGTACGGATGATCCGTGCAAATGGGTGGAGATGCAGAAAGATAGCGGCGCGTATGACCGCATTATGAATGCCGAGGCGGATCGCTTACTGCCCCAGTGCGAGTGTGACGAGATACCCGAACGCGACGAGGCGACAGACAAGCCGCTCTCGTACTACGAGGGCGACGAATGTTGTCCTTGTCATCTCGGCTCGTGCATGCACCCGACCGATGAAGACTCCTGCCCTGCAGAGCTCCCTTATATGGATCCCATCCTTCCCGACCCTGTACCCGAGCCCTGCCCCTGCGACGAGGAAAATCCACAATGTGATAACGCGACCGCATCCTAACATGATCATCCATATCCTCTGTGCTTCTCTCAGTGCTGGGAACATGTACCAGAGATATTCATTTCCATGCGAATAAATTTGTGTTTCATCCCTGTGTGTTTACATAACGATGCAATAAATTGTTTGTGCTTTTAGGGCAAGTCAGACAAGTGATTAATGGAGGTGAATAGCAACAACAAATTGTCACTCGTCAACTATGATGTTCCCACGTTTCTCAATGAAATTAAGTGAGTAGGTAATTGTAAATCACGCGAAGCTGATTCTAATGTTATCTGCATGTATTAATGTGTAAAATAAAAGCAATTGTTATTCCAATCAAATATTAAAACTTTCAATTTTATTGAAGAAAGCTACGGTTATAATCAATGTTATGAAGTATTTCACAATTTTGTATGGTCTCTGTAAACAAGTTCCTCGAAGAATTTGTAATCAATTTCTTCAATGATCCAAGCATTTGCCTGTTTTTTGTGCGTGTGATCGATAGCAACTTGTCCACGAGTCAAATTGCCAGCAAGTTCCACATCTACGTGTTGGTGGCTCTTTTTGACGATCATTTCAGGATATAAAAGTGCGGCAGTTAAATATGCGTCACAAGTATACCAATACTCTTCTTTGTTTCTGTAGACACTCCTTTCAGCACGAGTGATTAGTTGCCATGCAGGGCCACCTGCTTGGGTACCAAGGACATCCATGCGCCATTTCTAAAAATTGAATTTTATCTAATCACAAATAAACACAAATATCTCTAGAAAAAGGATTAATACCAAATTAGAATAAATACAAATTCTACTGAAAATGAATAACTAATACGACTTTTTAGACTATCATACCAAGATAACTGCAATTTTCGTAGATTTACAACATGCTTTGAAACATATAGGAAATATTAATGTTAAGCGTTGGGGGGGGGGGGATGAAAACGTACCATAGGTGTTTTAGTAATATAGCAACATTCCCAGGTTACTAAATAAATAGGACATTTCGCACAGGCGAAGGTGATATGAGCAGCCTCTGGATCCGAGTGGAAATTAAATTCTGCTGATTGACTTGCATTTCCAATTCCTAGTTGAAGAATATACAATTGTTTTGTAAAAAATATATGTACATTTGAATTTTACAATTTTCCAAATTTCGAATAATCAACTATGTAATATGAGTCCAGATGAGAAAGGACAAGCCAAACTTAAAATTGAACTTACCTAAATGATTACCACCCATAATATGAATATCCTTTATCTTATCCGCAACATCATTATACATACGTAACAATATCGCTGCGTTAGTCAATGGGCCAGTACACACCAACGTAATTTCATAAGGATTATTTATTATGAGTTCACGCATAGCAACAAATGCAGGCTCCGGTCGAATAACAGACATATCAGGTTCCGATTCATATTCAAGATCCCCAAAACCATCGACACCATGGTAAAACTCGGTTATTTCTGGTTTTGGCAGTAAAGAATTGTAAGAACCTAGATAAATAGGTATCTGAAAAGATGGTACTACTTTAGCCTCGAATTTAAAGAAAGGGGCGAGTTTAACCTCGAAATTAAAAGAATGGTTCGACTTTAACCTTACTTCCACAAAGTGTTAAAAATTGGGTAGGTTACTTACGTCAGTTCGTTTAGCTACTTCCAACATACGAACAATATTCTTGCTTACATTATCCAAACCACTGTTACCGCTGGTACAAACGATCATTTCTATTTTAGCCCGTTTCTCCATTTCTGCGACGAGGAGTAAGTACAGGGCAACGGCATCATCCGTTCCCAAGTCGCAGTCGAAAATTATGCGTTTCTCTTCTTTGGTCGTAGACATTGTAACTGGCGTGGACAAGATTACAATGCGAAATTTAAATACAAGCACTACCACTTTTTAAACAATGTTATCTACGAATTATTATTTACAAGTACGAAACCTTCATATAAATTTCTTAGTTCATTTAAACACGTCATTTATACCTAAACTACATTAATATATTTTGATCACTAAATCATGACCATGATTTTTTCTCACCAATTTAGATTACTCAACCTTGAAGTGAACAAGATAAATATTTCGTCATAGAGATTTGGTAAAGATATTGGCGCGAAAATAAATTTTGAAACATTAGTTCAAAATTTCAACACAGAGGCCGCACTAATGTCACAAAAATCCCTAAATACCGATTTGGTAACTAACTAGCGCCGGAGCGATTCTTTTCTGACGTTAAGTTCAACGAGTCAAAATGGTACGTTTGCAAAATCTTAATAAATCCACGAAATTTGAAGCCATCGATAAATACTTTTACTCACGATCGGCGGCGGATATGTGTCCGTTGTTGGTTTGATTGATAGTTTGTGGATTAGATATTTAGTGCCGCAGAAATTTGTGAAAATGTATTTGCCGAGGTTATGCTTATGTGTTCAAGATGCCGTTTTTCACGGGACTGAAGAACTCTTTTTGGTTTTAGGGCAAAGTCAAGTGCTCCGAGTTACGCAACAAAGACAAGAAGGAGTTGGACAAGCAGCTCAATGATCTTAAGACGGAGTTGTCACAATTGCGCGTGTCCAAAGTGACCGGCGGTGCTCCATCGAAGCTGTCAAAGATGTAAGTACTGATCACAATTATGTTTTTATCCAGTCGTTGCTATGCGCTCGCAATTGCAACATTGTTATAATTAGCCCAACTGCATCCAGAGAATTAGTTTTCATTGGGAAAATGGGTTCAGAATTATCTTATTTGGAAAACTAAAATCAGTAAGCAGGAATGTAGTACTATTATTTGGAAAATTATCATATTTGGAGTTATTTATATTTCTACAGTGATGTTTGAACTACAAACGAAGAAATTCTTTTTGCTGGGGAAGCTATTATTATTATTATTGTTTGTCCTTTAATGAGCATTTCATCAGTTTTGATACCACCATTTCAAGATTTTTTAATCTGCTTCATTTTTTGTTACATTTTACTATTTATGTCTTAATGTTACTATTTTACATTTTTGTTTCAGCCGCGTTGTGCGCAAAGCTATCGCCCGTGTGTACATTGTTATGCACCAGAAGCAGAAGGAGAACTTGCGTAAATTGTTTAAGGACAAGAAATACAAGCCCCTTGACCTCAGAGTAAAGAAGACTCGTGCGATCCGCCGTTCATTGAACAAGCACGAGCTGAAACTGAAGACGGCCAAGGAAATTAGAAAGAGGGCCATCTTCCCACCAAGGAAATTTGCCGTCATGGCGTAATTTGGTTTTTTCTAATTATTAAGAAAATAAATTTAAAAACACTATTTAATGAGGGTCGTTTTTATTCGTGTTCTTTTCAGTCTAGCGATAATTCGTGCGCGCGGTTAACTTCGTGCGTTGATTTAACCTAATTTGACGTTAAGTTTAGAAAATCAGGTCATATTTGAGACATATCAGTGTGCTTAGGTTCAGATCTGGAACTCTTATTATTCACAAGTAGGCGATTAATATTTTGTTCGACGAGCATGTAATGCATATTATTTACGAGTGTGTTGTAAGTTGTAAGAGTTATACGAGTGAATAATATGCATTTCATGCGAGTTCTTTGTTTAAGAAACAAGTAGGCCATAATTTTTAAGGCATTTTTGTAAAATCAAAAATGATACTGAGATGTATGCATCGGCGCTGTTATAATCAGCAGAAGTTTGTATATATCATAACTTAATCAAAATCGTTAATACAATGTGCATATTATTAAACAGCAGTAGAAAATGATTAATTTCACACGATTTAGAAATGATGTCTTGACAGTTCAGTATCATTATAGTAAGAGATAATGGCTGGAAGACCGTGGTTCTTAAAAAAAAGCTGTCCTCCGGGACCAAATGGCATCAGTGCTCTACTAGTCGGTGCACAAAGTCACAGGAAATGATTGATATTACTAGTGACTTTATTTTGCAAGGTCGCGTCCGTCATTACATTTGACGCCACAATTTCTGTTACGTTCGCCAGATAGTCGTAGTTTTATAGACGTTAATTTATCTTTTGGAAATGGATTTACTTAAATTCGATTGCATCTTACCTTTCTTGTCCAACTTTACCTTAAAAGCCTGGAGTTTGGAAATGTAGATCCTCACATAACTTCTTATACTTTTCCAATATAATTTCATATGACAAACTTTTTGGCATCTATTTTCTTTTTGTGGAAAATACAAAAAAGAATCTCAATACCTGAAAGAAAATACTCAGGAATCATTTTTATTTCAAACAAAGCAAAAATGTAATTGAACGGAATAATGTTTATCTAAATATTATGCTAAAAACAAAAGAATGTGAAAGGCTTGACGATAACCTACGACTCGATTCACACTAAAAATAATCTACGTTCAATATATAGAAACTGATTCACATTAAATTTCATATTATTTGACAAACAGCTGAACCACAGCCATGTTACGATTACCATCAATTGAATTTATAATATTATTATTCTTAATTCAGGTAATGTTAAATTTAATAAATACAAGAATACAACATTTAAATATTTTCTAGAGAGCTGAATTGATAACATTCGAAGAAACTGTGGCCGTTCAAAATAAATGTGTCAGTGAATCGAAAATCGAAACCGCAGTACTTTTCAAAGTACTCTTAACTGGAGAGAAAATGGATGATCTCAATTTTAAGAAATTCGTCGACTGTATCTATAAGGAATTTCACTTTATAATTCCGTCCAACACGACCATTAATTCGAACTTAGTGCGGGAGTATAACGAGCTGTTTCATGCCAAGGATTACGTGGAAAAGTTTGTACAAGGGTGTGAAAGCGTTTCCGAAGATATCAACACTCTTGCGCTCGAGCATTACAAATGTTTAGCCAGAAACAAGAAGAAATTATCTTCGAGAGGCTAATATTTTTCGTGGAAATATAGAATGTTTCATGGAAGCTAATGTATTTCTAACGGATCGTCAAATATAAACTTTTTGAAAAGTTTGATTACTTGTTGATAACACCAAACTTTGTGCATTTACCACATCAACAATATTTGACATGTAATATCATATAATATATAAGGATATGGAAGTTTTATAAAGTTTCATGCGACCTTTAATTACTTTTTTTTGTTAGTTTTTTATTTGATGATTTTGCCAAATTAACATATACTATTTATACAATTTCGTATACCTTAAAATTCATTAAAATGCATTGGTTTATATTGAACGAAGAACTTTATTATGTTTGAAAGCATGATTATGATGGTTTTTGATTGAGAATGGAAACTGGGTTCTTAGTGAGACTGGGATTAACTGGAAGTTATTCGAACTAAAGAAAGAAAATCGATAACAAAAGACCAATTAACAATACCAAACTACTCAAGTTTATGAGATCAACATGGCGATTCATCATTAATTATATTACTACTGATGTGAATAAATATGGACGAGCAGACTAACCTCAAAATATTCCGAAACTGCAAATACTGCTATATTTGAGAGTAAATACTTACAATTAGTATGATTTTTCCTAACTCATTCACACAACTACTATCGTACAGTCTTATTTGAACGACCCGAGACTAAAAAATAAGACTGCATGATAGTAGTTGTGTGAATGAGTTAGGAAAAAAAATCATACTAAGTACTTGCTCTCAAATATATTTCAAAATTCTCACTAAAATTGCCAAATTCAATATAACATATATATACAAATACTGCTGTTAAGAACAAAGTAAGATAATATTTTCAGAGGACTGCAAGTCGACAGCTACCCGCTGTCTGTAGATAGAGACAAGTAGAAGAGCGAACACACTTGAAGAAGTTTGATGAACAACTAATTTTATTTCCATAAAAATCTTACGAACTAAATTACAATTATAAGTGTCTCCGCCTCTACTGGTTTAGGTGTGGGATATTTTGCGGGGGCCTCTACCAATCACAACACATTTTTGCCGCCCCAGAAGTTATTACGCGACGCGTCATGCCACGCGAAGCTGCGTGTGGCAGATTGCGCCGCCGGATTATCGCCCACCGGTGCGGTATAATACCGATGATGTTAGGTGCAGAAACTGCACCTAAAGGTGCAGTCCCGCGAAAGATAAAGAGTCGATAATCTGCCGTGGTACCATCGCGTGGCCTGAATAAACATTTAATTCTGCAAAACAACGGATGCACGACATGACGCAATATCTGATTCCATTGTTCCCAACATGGAAAACATCGCCGGGTGTCTGGAATAACGCTACAATCTTCATCGGTTCCCGACAACTGCTTTCATAAATGCAATTATTGGAAAGCGGAACATATATTACATCCAATTACATTTTTATAGACCATGTTGGGGACTCGATGACATTTGATGTAAATCGAAGGCAAATCAGATGTACCCTAAATATTGTCACGAAAATCGCTGTTAACCAAAATTGCCGCATTTACTTGTTTAGAAGTACGACTGCGCTGCGCGCTTACGATGCGCTGCTGTGCTTAGGATGCGCTGCTGCGCTGAACCTTGGCCAGGACCTGCGCTGGGCAAGAATCGAGATGTGGATTAGGCAGTGTGGACTCAAATAACGAGTTGTGGCACACGCCACAATTTTAGTTCATTAGTTCATTTTAGTTCATACACCAACAAATACAGCCAGTTGGCGCTGATTCTCGTATCAATTTCTACACAGGGAGTTGCCTATCTAGATATATCTATAATCTATGGCGTGGATCGAGGACTAGTTGTTCAACCACGGTGTCGAGTGGTTGCCTCAAAACGAGTTTTCAGCACTGAGTTTCGGGTATTGTGTTGAACACGCGTGGCGGTCGCCATTGCGATTCGCGTGGAAACATTGTACATCCTTCGTAACCCGAGAACTTTGATGGGCAGCTTGAAGTGGAATCACTTTGGGTGCAAGCAGAACTTCCACGCCTTCTTGACGTTGACCAATAAAGTCAGTTTTGTTTTTTTGTGTATATTTGCGTGTGTCTTTTCTGCTTCTATTTTCAGCCACCTATCAATTAGAACGCGTGTGACCCCAAGATCTTCATCTCGAACCATCTTCGTTTCCAACGAAGCTCGTTGAGCTTCTCGTCACCCCGGCACACAGCGTTCTTGTTCAATATGAATATGATAATAATCTCGGTGCGTGGTTTATTTATTTGATACAACATTTCCTCTGAAAATACAAATTATCCATATAACTTAATATGTTTGTTTAAACTTGTGACTGCTCTTTTTACACATCATTTACATGTCTATGCTTCTTTTTTGGCAACAAAAATACAAAGTAATAAAATATAAAACTGTAAATGTATTCCGGTTAGTCTCTGGAAACCATCGAAGGAGTGAGAACACTAGTCACGTGTACGTGGGGGACAAAGAGTGGCGTCTATTATGAGAAAATTCTGCATTTATTAAAAAATCATTTCATCCTGAAAAGTAGTTTGACTTCCTTGAAAGGCACTTGCAAATTGTACAACAACAATAATATATCCTGCCATCATATTAAATATGGTGAATACAGCATTAAAATCAACATTATAAAAATTAGCAGCTGTGAAACGAGGCGCATTTGTGGTCACACAAAATACAATCTGATTCATTTCTTCCTTCCAGACAGCGGGCATTTTCTTCGATCGCATAGCTTGGTATGTCGTATCAGAGACAACTTCAATTGAACGTTTTCCCTCGTCAATCACTTGCTGACACTTTGTTGCAAAAACAAACCATTGAACCTACAAAATACGCTTTTCACAAACGAAATCATGAAATAAAGAACATTTACTTACAATACAAATGCTGTAATTATAAATATCGAAAAGTTGTTTTGCCTTTGCAGCGTCTGAGGTAAAAGCAAACAATCGATAAACAATTAATAAAATGCCAAATATAAATGATAAAGTAAGAAATATGATAAACACTCCAAATAACTTGTTGAAATATTTAATTATCTTCATAATACTGTTGTGTCCTTCGATGATATCCATATTATCATTGCTTGATGATTTTAGGAAATCAATGACAATGACATCTTTGTTAATCGTCTTTAAATCTTCATTATTATGAGATATTTCTATTAAATCATTCAATGTTTTCAAGCGTAAACGAATATCTTCTAAAATTCTCCACGTAATTGACATTTCACAAGAGTTAATATACACTATGCATGTTTGCAACACAATCGAAAGTATATTATCATCGTTGTAAATGTATATAGCAAGTGCGTTATTAAGAATAAATATAATATTGAAAATGACGTACTTGATTATACTCCATCGTGGTTTAATGATCACGTTTCGTTTCTTGAAAATGACGTCAATTTGATTGAATAACGATTTCATTTTTATATAATCCTCAGGATATAGGACATTGGCGTAAAGTAGAGTAATCATCATAGACGCTGCGATTGTGTCACTTACCACAAACATAATTACAAAAGCTTTATATGGGCCTTCAAATATGCCATCTATTAAATCAAGGACAAACATTGCGCTGCCAGATAAAGACAATCCAAATAGGAATATGAAGATTAGTGTTGATAAACATTTGTAAGATTTTGGATAGCGTTTGTATAGATATCCTGGTAATATTCCTATTTTTTCAGGAATTGTTATAAATAGTTGATCCATTGCAAGTTTCTACTGACCGATTGTGAACGTTCATATAAAAGGCAATTGAACGTTCACCTTTCATGCGTTTTCATTTACCCATTATCTAAATGTTACAAATATTGATGTATTTATTTTGTGTTTTCAGTTCAGGTTTCCAGGAAGGTGGCAATTATACCAGTGTCACTAAAACCCTTTTTCTACTTTGGATAGCACAATAATCAATCATTCAAGGACAGTTATGTATGTTTGTTTGTTATTTTGTTAAAATGTTGACTGGCACTGTCTAACAGTGTTTATTTAACTATTAGATGTTTGTCTTTCTTGTTTATTTTAAATACAAGTGACATATCTCGCTAAAATTATTCCTATTTAATATTTCATCAATTTTCTATTTTTTTATATGCTATTGTCCTGTTTAGTTAGAAAAATCGAATGGCACTCGTGCAGTGCAATAAAAAGAGGTAGAGAAAAGGTTCCTAGAAAATATACAAAACTAAATGAAAAGAAAGAATATGTTTGCTCGTCGGTTGAAATATTTGAAATGTACACTAAAATAACATTTACGCATTTACAAGGACGCAAGAACAGTCCTATAATTTTCCGTATGCTACAGGGTTCACTGTGGTAACATAGATACCTCATGGACTAGTTTTCACATTGAAGAGCTAATTCTACTGATACCAAAGTCCATAAATTGCCTGTGGAATACGCTGAATTTGCTGTTTTCGTAGCTGTCGAAGTGTTGCGTTGTGAAGTGTGGCAGGAAATTGATATTATTTCAGCGGATGGCGTGATCGCTGGAATTGTGTGACTGCCGCAAGCGTCTTATGACGCACCTGGCGAATTAAGCCATTTTTATTGGTAGTTTAATATGTGTGCTTAAAGAGGCTGGAAGCACCCAGGTAACTTTTTGTAAGAATAAAGTTTAGTTGTTAATCAGAGCTCGAGGTGTAAAGTCAATTCTCCTCACTCTTCCCAGTCTTACGATAACTAAGCGGACGGGTAGTCCGGGGATGCTTTCTTCGGGTGTAGTAACACCCTCTGTACTCTGTACAATGGCGACCGTATCTAACCGCGGTAAAACAAAACCGTACCGCGTACTATTTTCCGCTAAAAATTAGAAAATCCGCGGATGAAGAAGGGATCACAAACGAACTTATAAAATACTCAGGTAACAAATCAGTACTGGAGATCAACAAATTGTTCCAAAAAATCATAACAATGTAACAAATATACAAGAAGGGCAACAAAGAGGATCCATGCAACTATAGAGGCATCACCATTTTAGACAACATCATGAAAATGTTGACCTATATACTAGCTCAGATACTACAAGAAAAAGTAAAGCTAAACGAAGAACAACAAGGATTTTGCAAAAACATCAACTACGGACACGATCTTCATAATACGACAACTTACGGAAAAATCCTTAGAATTCAATACTGCATTATTCATCTGCTTCCTAGATATGACACAAGCGTGTGACAAGGTCCGCCCCTGAAAGACATTATCACTTTCCTAGGAGAAAAAGGATTACAAAGGAAATTACTAAAACTAATATCACTGCTAAACACCGGTAACACTATTAAAATCCGGCTAAAGAACAGAATATTGAGACCGATCCGGATAATCTGTCTGAATTTCGCGTCTCGCTTTTACACGAGAATACCACTTCGATACTCAGTCGCGCGTTTGAAATTGACTCTGAAGAAATAAATGCCGGATGGTGTTTTTAGACGTTTTTTGACACAACCACCTTCTCTGACGGCCGAAACGAGGTTCCCTCAGTAAACCTTCCTTCAGCGCACAACTGCCCGACTTCCGTTCCGACCTTAACCGATGCAAGTCAGTGCAACTAACTTATACATGTTGCCAACACAAAAATTCAAAAATGTACAATTCGCCCGAACAAACATTATTCCTGAAGACAAGGGGACAGCCGCAGCCAATTATTATTTAATACAATTATGGACTAAATTATATCAGAGTCTAAGGAAACCACTGAAGGATACAAGATCGGAGAGAACAACATACAATACGTTTGTTACGCAGACAATGCTACGCTATTGATGGACACCGAAGTTGGACTGCAAAGGTTAGTCCACGCATCACCAAAATACCCATCAGAGCCAAAATTGTTATTCAAACACAACCATTGAACAAGACTCGTAGTTCAACTACCTTGAAGTAAGGATTTCTGGTTGGGGAAATTTGACAGAAGGCGGTAGGCAACAGGCCAACAAAGCAGCGAGAATATCTGGATGCCTTCGGAACTCTATATGGAAGAACCGGAACATGTCTATATCCAGGAAAATCTCGTCTTCTTTTTAAAATACCTGTTTCGATAAATACCAGGCAAGTTCAGTTTGTCTTTACCAAGGCCTTCAAATTATTCATTCCTTTAAAATTTAAGGTTCCCTTTAAATCACTTCATTTCCATTATTATGATTTCAAACTTGCACACAGCGCGAAATAATTAAACAGATGTCAGCCGTACTAATGGAGTGTGCAACGACTAGTTTCCGGGAAACCACAAATTGTATTGCCCGAATTACCATGGCTTTTAAATGTATTAAGGAACCGTACTGATTATAGTCCCACGTTAAAATACAAAATACAATTAGAATAAACCCAACCCAAAAACAGGCCTAATTAATTTAACAAATCGTTTATTAAATTTATTAATATATCAACATTAGTCCATTTCTTAACGTCAAAAGTGAAATGCAATATCCCGAATTAAAACACGAAAGTGGTAAAGGCTGTTTTCTTCAGTTGTAGTAACACACTCTGTACAGTGGCGACCGTATCTAACCGCGGTAAAACAAGACCGTACCGCGTACTATTTTCCGGTCCAGAACATTGCCCTTCCTTCACTTTTGTAATCTCCACAGATACAATTATTTTCAGTGCAATTGCAACTACCAATTGTGTACCATGTGTGTATTGTGTACCACAATACATGTAATAAAATATATACAAATGAATGAGATTGAGATACAACGAGGAGATCCAGGCGGAGGCAGCAGTTGGCGTCGGTGTAGTCGGTAGAGACGGCCGGTGAGGGACACGGTGAAGATTCTCGATACGGCTGAATCTCTGGTGGCGGCAGCTGGTGTCGGGCACGCTGTTGGTGGATGCTGATGATTGAATGTGTGAAGACTCGGTGAAGAACTGAACTGAACTGATTGATGGTGTCGAATTGTGGACTATATATACCAGGTGAAAATCCTGATGAGACCGTTTCTTGAGTTCGTCACAGCGGAACTCGAGGTCGCGATCTCGCTGCACCGTGTCGATTTTTAGGTGTCAGCATTTTTTGTGTTTAGTCTGGTGAATGTTGAATAAGTGCAGATATGGATTGTTGATGAGGTTGGTTCTTGGGATTTGTTTTAAATTTGAAAACAGTATTTAAAATTAATGAAATCAAATAGCAAAGTGGCGCCACTCTGCATTTGCAGCTTGGGTTGAACTAAAATCTGTTGCAAATTTTACTGCAGCACTTGTGTTACTTTACATATGTATTATCTATGCATGTTTATTATTAAATGTGTAAATTCGTGATTTGTAAACATCAATTATGAAGAGGAAATATAATATAGTCGTATATATTTCAAACTTCTGCTAACCAAACGCCCATCATACGCATATATCACATTTCGACATATTTCACTATTTTCTGAGTGAAATGTGTCGAATACATTCCAACAGTTGATAATATTCCACTCACCAACAAACAGCGAAATGACAAAATATCGACAAAATTTACTCTCCACTATTTTATTTACAATTTATTTATTCCACTTTGTTGAACCTGCTTTACGTACATGGATAGGTGGTGAAGATGCTCTTGTTGAACGTTCTCGTTCGGATTGTAGTGGTTTACTCCTTCCAATAAGCTACAGATCTGTTATCTTTCTTAAACAACACGTTGTTAGTAAAATAGTCTTACCACAAACAGGAGGAATTGCTTTAGAAAGGGGCGCAATTTTAACATTCGACGAAAATGAACATTCATGTAAGTTCCTAAAAGTGTGCTTAGTTGGAAAATATTATAACTACTATCAGTTGGAGTATATTATAACTACGTATTTTCAGGTAAAGAGTTTGAATTAAAGAAAACGAATTTGAATAGTCCTGAGAACTGGAATCCTTTGGATAATCGAGCAATACCAGATCTAGATCGAATGCCATGTCAATGGGATTCAATCTTGATACCAAATTCAAATATTGTTGGAATTCAAGCATTGACATATCGCGTGCGATCGGTTAAAATTTTTAATCGAAATATTACAGATCCAACTGATAATCTTTTGGGTTTGTTTAGTACTAAACTGAAAACTGAAGGCACCTGTACGAGAGAAACATGCCCGTGTCAACCTGATATTTCAGTTGATGGAATAGTATGTGCATCGCTTGCCACAAAGACTTTAAGTGGAGGTTTACTTAACGTGGAAGAAGTTTTTCCGGATGAAACGAACTGTGATGACACTATGCTCACAATGCGATCTTGTCACAGAAAATGTGGGACAGTTATTGAATTTGAAGGGATTAATAACACTGTAGATGTTAATCGCATAAATAATATTATTGAAAGCCATGAAAATAGAGATTACGTCGATTTTTTCTATGGTTTGGCATTTCAGTATGATCTTAAAGAATTTGGACAGTTTATAATCGTTGATAAAACACAATCCACTGGTGGAAGTTATACTCTTGAGATTACGAAGAAGCTGAAAGAGTTATTAAAAGATGATCATCATATATCCAGTATGTATTATTTAAGTGTCACTGACACGATTGTTTTTTAAGGCGTTTCCACCAAATGTAACGTTAAGGGTAATACGTCTCTACTAAATGTGATGTTACGGGTTTTGGCGTTACCTTTACCTTATATTGCTGAGAGGTTTTACGTAGTTCCAAGGTGTGAGCATTTTCTCACACGGGGGTTTTCTAGGGGACTCGCTTGGCTTTAATTAATCATGCTCGACATGCTACCGTGTTTATCGGGGATAATTACAAACTGGTATTTACTAGGGATGTCAATTTTTCGCCAGTCATCGATTATTGGTGAAATCGATTAACCGCGGTTTGCGATTAATAATCGAAGGAACAATCGAGCGGAGAATTCGATTTTAATCGATTACGATTAATAACAGAATCGATGGTTGCGCCATCTACCAGCAAATGCACGCATTAATATACCTTTTACCGATTACTACTGTGTTAGTACAATATTTTGCAACTAGATTACGCATTCATTATATTCTTCTTTTATATTACTTCTACTCTAGCAGAAGTGTGCATGCGTCGCTGTAGAGTAACTACAGCGACGCATGCATGTATGCGCCTGTTGCCTCGACAAGCGCCGACACCGAGTTGTACGTAGAGCATTGAGGAAAGAACCTGGGTACAAAAATAGTGAAAAATATCGAATCATCGATTCATATAATTCGATATTTTTATATCGAAGTATCAGATTACAATACCGTAAATAACGTGGTAAATACTATTTATCAGTTGATCACGGACATCTCCGTAACGTATGAGGACGGCACAGAGATTAGGCGACTGGGGACGGTGTACTGGTTCGGCTCCTTGGTCGCCTGTCAATCTGGTGGCGTGCTGAGCTGGCTAGACTGTGGAGGTGGTGATGGTGGCTGCGGTATGGTGGTGTATTCACAAATCACAGATTGTTTTTAACGTATAGACGTATATTGATTTATCAGCAGAGCCACAGAACAGTACACTTATAAGTCTTTACAAAAATAGTAATAAACTACGGATTGAAGTTATAAAGCGCGTGATCGGACCGTACGGGGTGACTACCACGAAACTACTTAAAAGTTTCACTATAAAATAACCCGATACGATTATTTACTTTTCGTTATGTCCTTAAATGCATTTTTATCCACCTGTTGTATAATATACACATGCCAATATCAACTTTGATTAAGAAATGTCAAATATACATATATCGTACGGGTTGTTATAGACAAGACTATCCTGTAATGTGTTCATAGTGCCACATAAAGTTGCGGTTGCGCAGGACTTTGATTCTATAATGGTTCTATAAATTGAATATTTTATTTTAGTCTACTCTTCGGGTCAACCAATAATTATTGGCAGTTTCGCAACAAGTGGGCCAGGATTATTCCTGATTACTTTAGCCCTGGTCCTTTTTCTGTTCTTAGGAATTTACATAGCGTTTATGACACCTGTTAGACAATTTGATATAAGGTTTGACTTAACTGTGTCTCTTTGTTTTTAGTAGACTAACTAAGCATTTTATTTAAGGAATATGAGGATTAATGCCGCAACATTTAGACCATTTGTTTTCGTTCGTTTTGATAATTCTGGGGAAGTTAGTGATGGGGATGAAGAGAGACGGCGTGTGGATATTGCGTTTACGCAAAGAGGGAAAACGACAAGTAAATTAGAAAGTTCTGATTCACCGATGGAAACATCTGAGAGGGCTTTTGATAATCCTCTTTATGGTCAGTCGGCTAAATCTGTAACTTTACATTCACCTGAAGCACATTCATCTATTGATGAGGAGGTGACTCATCCCAGTTCAAGTTTAGAAGAAACCACTAAAGGGAAATCTAAGGTAATTTATCAAGTTTGTGAATCAAATATATAACTTATTATATTATTCTTAGGATAAAATGGAGAAAATGGCGAACTTTGAGCCACTTTTGTCGATGCATGATGACGAAGAAGAAAGTTTTGAGGAAGATGAAGACCTGACTCAGTTGTATCCTAAAGAAGGCAGTAAAAAACAGGAAAATAAAAATGACGATTTGAGATCAGTAAAAGGGGAAACTAGTAAAGGTAGTAGTGACGAAGAAACTAATGAAAGCAAGGATTGTCCAATTAATAGTAAGGAGATGCTCAAATTTATAGAGGATAATTTGCAACAAGTTAACTTACTCGATGAACAATTGTAACCTTATAATATACAGATTTATATACTAAATATGTACTTTTGCGACTTAGAATATATTCAAATATGATTAAATATTAACTGGTAATAATATTGTCCAGCCAAGTGGCGCAGTTGTATGGTCAATGATCACTGTCCATGATGTCTTATCAATCGTGTTAGCCTCTTGTATGACTAATTACATTGAAAAATAATTGAATAGAGCTAATGATCATAGCAGCCGATGCTCGGTAAAATCAAAAAAAAATCGCATTTCGTCCAGAGACCTGGCCATCGACCTGACCATCGTCCTTCAGCCTTGATTTATTGTTATTGTATGTATTTTATATTACATGTTTATTTTTTATTTGTATTCGGTCCGGAGACCTGGCCATCGACCTTCACTGGTCTTTCAGCTTGGATACATATGTTTATTGTGTTTGCACATATTTACAAGTTATTGAGATTTCTTATTTTTGTTGATGTTTGCTGTAATTATTGTGATGTTGTGGCTTCTTTGTTGTGTGTGAATGGAGTCTTATTGTGTGTGCGTGTTGTATTTTTGTGAGTTGCGCATTGCGATTGTTGAGTTTGGCTTTTTCTTGTCGGTGTGGATTAATATTGTGATTTTGAGAGTGTGTGAATTTGTAATGTGAATTAATAAAATGATTTTAGTGTGAATTTATTTAATAATAAATTCACACTAGTGGGATGCCCACCCCGGAGACTCGAACCCGTCCGACTGCGTGGTAGACCGAAACCTTACCAACTGAGCTTGTTTATTATTTATACATGTTTATTTTTTCATGTTTATTATTGTGATTATCATGTGATGTTGTTGTTGTTGCTGATTCTTGGGTTGAATTGTTTATATATGGATTCTTGTTGTGTGTGAATGTTTAGTTGATTTGTCAGCGGTTTTTATCCTTTTTCTTGTGTGTTGAAAGTTGTGGGTTGCGCATATTTGCGATTGTTGATTTGAAGAGTGGTTTTTTATTGTGTGGTTTGCCTAGGTGTGGATTAATGTGACTTTTTGAGAGTTACAGGACCCGAACCTCGTCCGACTGCGTGGTAGGCCCAAGCATTTTTACATTTAACAGTTTATTAAAAATTTATACAAGTAACAAGGTAAATATTTACATACATGTTTACTTATGAACTAATCTGCATATCTACTTAACAAGCTTAACTAGCAGTCTTTATTGGTTTTACATATGTTTAATAATTTTTTGACATTTATAGTCTACACAAGTGTTGTTACATAGATTGTATTATTTGGTACAGGAAAGTGTTAAAAAAACCTGTTGATATTCTTCCCCTGCGAAGGTTGTGGTGATTTTAGACCACATTTAAGTCGTTGCCGCTAAATAAAGTTAACGACTGAAACGGCAGTTTGTGTTATTGTTTTGCTGATAGACATGGACTTATTGTCGTTATGTTCTGTATTCTGTATTAGTCTGTTTGGATTCGTGAGAATTCTGGTATAAAACGTCTCTGATAGTCTTTGAATATACTCTCTAATGAACTGATTGTTCGCGTCATTATGAAGGTCCCTGGTTCTGGTGAACCTTTCTTTGTAAGGAGGCCCAAGCTCTACCGACTGTGCTGCCCAGGTGGGCTATTAACTGGCTTAGAATAGTTTTAAATCAATATCTGTATAAAAATTGTAAAAATAAAACACTTTTAGTAATAACAGCGAGTCATGTTTTTATCGTTTGTATTTATGTTTCATAAGCCTCTTAAAAATGTTGATTACACACTAAATGCGTACTATTTTTTGTGTCACCCACATCAAATGAAAATTTGCATAGCCATTTTCCATCCCAGCTTAAAACATGGCACATAGTTTACTAGGCTGTTTTCCGCTGCACGTCCAGAAAAATGTCTGATTAAAGTTTCTACTTTAATGTGCAATATTTTCACACGTTAGCTCGACAAAATTAAAAAAAGTAATAAAACGTACTTAGTTTAAATTAAACCACTACCATACACACCTATAGGCTAAAGCACGCGTCAGTTGGCAACGATAGATTGCGCTGGCATGATAGTATCGCATTCAATCATACGAGAAAGAGAAAATTGTGCGCTGGGGAAATATACTTTGAAAGTATCGCCAGCTATTGTTTCACTTCTATTGTTATTGGGTTTGCTTCATGTTTTGGTATGCAACAATATGGATTCAGAGAGGAAAAATTGGGGTGCGTCGTCCTGGAATCGATTTTAATCATTTTTACCAATTAAAATTTCATGAATATTTTTTAGTATCGCTTTAATAAAGATATTGGGAAAGCAGTAAAAATGTAATGTTGGTCGAATTAATAGGATGGAATTTTTCGTTCTCGAAGGCTTCTTTTAATTTTTCGGGTCTGCGTATTGTTTCATTAGCATGTTTATATATTTTGGTACCGTTATTGGCATATTCCTTCCAACAATTCCATTGCATATATTCATTGTAAAAAGTAGTAAGTAAGACTAAAACTAAATAACACTTAAAATACTAAATATTCTTGAACAAACCTTAATTATATAATTGCAATTTCAACAAAAA
>JAODAC010016946.1:1204-21139 GCA_027575185.1 Mimaenictus wilsoni | reverse complement strand
CGCCTAGCTACGTCCGACATTGCTTAACTGCAGTGATCTAACGAGCACCGAGCTCCACAACGCGGCAAGCCGCCGCTCAGGGGAGATTTAATATAAAGGAAAATTTAATTAGGGTAACTAAGAAGGGTGGAATTACATGCCTAGAATCATTGTACTCATGCCACGACTGCGAATACGGATGTCGACAGTAGGCCGTATAGTGGCCACTGTACGTTGTGCCGCTGTGATTGGAGACGGCATAGAGGTTGTAGCGGCACTGTAGGTTCGACGACTCGGAGGCGTAACCGCTCATGTCCAGCCCCTCAAAGGGAAAGTCGACCGTCACTGATAGCTTGCCGCGAAAGCGTTCCGTCGGCGAGAATCTTTTCAAATCTAATCCGGCAACCAAAAAAACACAATCTAACCAATCAACTTACTTACTACGGATGGTACTACTTACGTATGACCAATATTTTTGGAAACTTGTGAATCGTAAATGATTTCGTGCACTTTCGGCGCTCCCTGCACTTGGAACACGTCTGAAATAAACACAAATTGGATGGGGTCTACCAAGAGGAGGAGGAGCTAGGCCGAAAATAGTTTCCAGTTTCGATTAGCTCCTCCTACTTCTTAGGAAAGTAGCTAGGACTTACGGGTTTCTCGTCGCCGTCGAGGGTCTCTTCGCGTGTGAAAGCGTCCAAGCACTGCGAAAGGCGGATCGCGCCAGTCTTTTGCGGTATGGGTAGCGAGAGGTCCCAGAAGGGGTCAAAGGTGACGGAACAGTGACCACAGTGGGTGCAGCGTAGCGTTGACTTAAACTGTCCAACAAAGAGGTCGACAATCTTCGAGTTGTCACGGCGCAGGTAGCGTTGCCAGGATTCGATAGCTTTTTCATTATCGCTATAGGCATTCGATAATAAAAAAGAAACATTAGAAAATGGGACAAGTTTGTGCCTATTGGGGAGGACTTATGACAAATCTGGGCAGAGTTATGAAAAATAAAGGTGGGAGGAGTTATAGAAAATATGCGGGGAGTTATGAAAAATGTGCGAGGAGTTACAACAAATGTGGGAGGGTCTAAGATAAAAGTGCGAGGAGTTGTGTTCACTAATAGGAGGAGTTATTATAAATGTAAATGTGCTACCTGTTATGATAAGTGTGAGAGTAGTTATGATAAATGTGGGAGGAGTTGCGAGGAAAAATGGGTTGTACAAATTGTTGTACCTGAGTTTCTCATCGATTTCAGTGTGAATCGGCGCCGGTTTGCTCGTCACACGATTAACGTCCTCGTGCAGACCCTCGAGGAGGTAGCGCAAAAATTCCTGCGCATCCTGCTGCGAATAGCCCATAAAGCGCGGGGCAAAGCGTTGAATCTGGCTCTTGAGTGAAACGGTGTTGACGACGCGATCGCTACAATCCTCGCTCCACAGCTCCTTGATGACCTGCGCGAACGCCTTAATGAGCGCACCCTTCATGCTCGAGAGGGTCGTATTAATGTCGGCAGCGTAGCCGTCCTTCTTCACATACTCGAGGAGCGGCCGCGTATTGCTCAGGCACTGCACCACCGAGTTCATAAAGCACGTATTGCCAATATTCTTCAGCCCGTTGAGGCCCATCTGCTTGACGGGCGAGGCGCGATCGTACACCCCTGCCGCTCCTCCTCCTCCTCCGCCGCCGCCACCGCTGTTATTGCCAATCGAATCGACGCCCGCTGCAGCGCCGCCACCACCGCCCACACCGCGCGCATGCGCAACATCACGCTCCAACGAATTGCGGCCGGAGGAGGAGCCACCGAGCGCGCCACCACCACCGTTGCCACTGCCGTTGCTCGCGATTGGCGAACGATTCAGGCGTGGCGATGTACAATTCACATCCTATTTTATTAAACAAACAAATACATTAGATAGATCATTAAACTTTCAAATCAAATTTTATTCAACTCATTATTTCGTGTCAATGTTATTAATCACCCTCACAATAAAAGTCGAAAACAATTTTAATAAGCCACACCCATCACACCACTTTTTCTATGCCATGTCCATTTTTATAATACACGCCTCTTTTTACGAGTCATGCCTCATTGTATAAGTCATGCCCATAATTTGAAAGCCAAGCTTATTATTTATACGCCCCATTTTGCAAGTCGCGCCTCTTTTTATAAGTCACGCCTATTCTTGATAAGACTCGCTGTGACACGCCTATTTTGTAAGACCTGCCTCTGTCTATAAGCTACGCCCATTTTATATGGGCGTGTTTTGTAAACCACGCCCACATTTTATCCTCATTACATATTATTCCTCATATATAGCTCAAAATATTAAGTTAACCATTATATTTTATACGACACGTCTATAATACACAAGGCTACGCCTCTTTTGGATGTGACCAACTTTCAAAAAAAGACCCAAAAAAATGTTAAAACTGAACAAATTTGGTTAAATACTAAAATACACGCCTTTTCCATCTAAGCACCGCCTTGAAAATTTAACCGCCGCCCACTTGATGTTTTCAAACCTACCACAAACGAGTATCGCTGATAGTCGATGCGAGCACACGTGTCGAGAACAAAGTGACGCTGGTAGCACGTGCTACCGGTCCACTTGAGCTTGCGGCCGTCACGCAGGCCAATCGCAAACGCAACAACCACGACGGTGAGTAGGCACGCCCACAGTGGGTAGACGACCCACGTCAGCAGCACTCTGACGTAGAACAACGTCGCCATCATGGCGAGTGGCGTCGCACACAACTGGCGTCGGCGCGCTCTGCATATACTAGTGTTGTGCTGAGATACTACTAGTTGATGGTGGTGCGAGACGGACATGTTACATATGTGCTCGCGGTGCTCGCAGCTCTAAAGTAAAAATAAACCAGCAGCGTCGCACCGTCGTCCGTCGCCGCCGCCGCCGCCGCCGTCGTCGTCGTCGCAGTAGCAGCAGCCAGCCACAACGCACGCGCATCGTCATTAAGTCATCTCGCGACCAAAGTGACTTATTTTTAGTGCGTTTAAGGCACATTGGTATTAATTTATTGTGTGTAGAAAGTCAGCACGACACAGCACAGCATAGCGCATAAACGCACAGAGGGACAAAAATGCATAAAAACACACGCGCCCTATAATCATGAAAAAAAGCGCGCCAAAAATAATCTCGTTGACAAAAACGCAACAAAGTCTACTTAAGTCGTTGGCGTCGATAAAGTTGACGTTGCCGAAATAGTGTAGCAATAGAAGCAGTTGTAGAAAATGAAGTAGGAGAAGATGTAACTCGAAACACCTTGTACTGTATGCTGGTGTTGCACTTACAAACGTGTAGGCCGGACTGCGATTGTAGAATTTCTGCTGCCGCACTGACATGTCACCGTGGGGAGGTGCAAGTGGACAAGATGGCCGCGAACGACACGCAAACACAATTCACGACCACGCCCACTCGCTCACCAACCAATCAGCTTCTTTCGTCTTTTACTTGCTTCGTCCGGTTGTTTTATTGGCACTACTCTCTCTCTCTTCTTACTTCGAATTCAATGATTTTCTACTATTCACCGTTGTTGTTCGCGAGCGCGTGTACTGGCTTTCCCAGCGGGATTGTCGTGGCTGGTATGTTTACCAAACGAAGGTGGCGCGTGCAATACACACACGCACACACTCACCTAGCCTTGACACAAACTCGTCCGCGACAGCGATTGCCAAAAAATAAATAACACGCTCACACGTACACAAACAAAACAAATGTGCACGCCATCCCTACGCGCACCGCCACTGGTGATTGGTGGGGGGAGGGCGTGGTATGACGAAAGAGGTGGAGCTCGTGTGGCACGTGTGTGCAAATACTGAAATTTGCTTGTTGACGACGCGAGAATCTTCGTTCAAGTCATGTGACTTGAATTACTCACGAGGCTAGTTATGACAGTTTGGACGACTTTTGGGTTTTGTTGAGAGTTTGCAATAAATTTACGTTTCCATAGTTTAATTGTATAATTAATGTATATGTATATATATAAGGATGAATTATCCAAGTCACGCTCCTAACCCCAAAACACTCGCCCATCACTTAGACACGCCCTAAGGCACGTCCCTGATATTAAGACACGCCCATAGTTTTAAGGTACGTACCTAATATTAGGACATGCCCCTTACCCTCGAACACGCCCCCAACATTAAGACACGCCCCTAACGCTAGGAAACGCCCCGATGTTAGTTAACACACGCCCATAGTTATGTGGCACGTGCCTAATATTAAGACAAGCTCCTAATATGAAGCGACGCTTATACCGCTAAGAGGCGGTTTATGGTGGTTTAATTGTTGCCTATTGTGACGAGACATGATAGATTTTGTAGAAATTCTGATGGATTAAGTCGACTTACCTTCGTAGACTTTTTGTTTGCTTTGAGGCAATCCCCATTTTCGTGACTCTTTACCCCATTCGTCGTCACCGGCTTATCGTCGCTAGCCGACGAACAATCCATAGGAATGTAACTCGAAAAGTCGTTGACATGATGCCGGCCATTCAGCACGCCCGCCTTGGTCGCTTTCGTCGGCGACGTGAGCACGCCCATCGTGGGCGTGACGATCGTGGTCACGCCCACCGCATTCAGCGCTACCGGCACCGACACGATCGACGTCTTGCCCTTCTTGGCCGCGAGCGGCGTCACCGCGAGCGCACCGTCCGCCCGCGGTAGCACGCCCCCACCAACCACCGTAGCAGCGGTAACAGCGGCCGCACCACCTCCATTCGCCGTGCCCACACTCGCCACGCCCCCACCACCACCACCGCTACCGCCTCCTCCTCCTCCTCCACCACCTCCTCCGGCCAAACGCCGGCCGACGGTCGTGCGCGTCGTCTGCGTGGCGCTCGACGATGTCGTCGCGGCGCACGCGCGTCGCTCGAACTTGCGCGTCATCTCGAGCACGGACACGGAGCCGCCAGCGGCTGCAGGTGGCGCTGTCACTACTGTCACGGCCGCCAGCTGATGATTGCCGTTGGTGTCGCTGCTGCCGTCGACGACGGTGGCGCCGGCAGCAGTTTTGGGCGTGCTTATCTTAGCACTAATAGTAGTGGTGGTGGTGGTGGTGGTGGTGGTGGTGGCGCTCGCGTCGCACGTATCACCCCGCGGTCGCATGGCGTTGTCAACATCGACGTTACGCAATTTGTTAGTGGGCGTGGTACTGTTACTGTTAGTAGCTGCAGTGGTAGTAGTAGTAGTAGTTGTGGTAGTAGTAGTTGAAGCAGCACACACAGTCACGTGATTGCGGTTAGGCTCGGCGTTTACCTTCAATGGGGGCAGGCCAATGTCTACGGAGGAGCGCGTTCGCGACGTATCACGATTGCGGATCACCGCCGGCACGTAGTTGGAGGCGGAGTACTTGTTGCGCAGATCGGCAATCGAGTCGACGACAGAGATGCTCGACGCTCGCGACGACGACGTCGGCGTCGACGAGAGGAGGTCGCTCGCTGAGCTGAGGCTTCGACGCGTGGACGTGTCCAACACAAGATTGTCGAGCATACGCGTCGAATCGCGTCGCACACTCGGCTCACGCGTACTTTCCTCGCGGAAGCGAGACGTATAGCCGTCTTCTGTGATACTACCAGCTCTGAAACATTCACAAATCATACATATTTTAAAAAAGGCGTGTCTATCACATGTGGGAGGAGCTTGATATATTTTCTTTTCATAAAATATATTAAATAGAATAAAGATTAATCAAAACATATTACTATATTAATAAGAAAAAACAGAATTTAAGAGAGGTGTGACTTTTCAAGAAGGAGGAGGAGCTATGAAATACGACCGTAGAACATGCAAAAAAAAAGACGAACTGATTGTGAACATGGGAGTCAAATAGGAGGATTTTAAAACCTGGAGGAGCCAATACAGGAGTAGATTAAAAACTCGGATGAATCAAGATATGAGAAGTTTAAAACTGGGAGAAGCCAAGATAGGAGAAGTTTCTAAAATGGGAGGAGTTAAGATAAGAGGACTTTAACAGAAGGGAGGGACCATTATAGGAGGCATTTTAAAAATGGGAGGAGTCAAAATAAGAGGACATTAAATTGGGATGGACCAATTGAGAGGAACCAAGGTAGAAGTAGTTTAAAAACTGGGGGGAGCCATGTTAAGAGTTTAAAAAATGGGAGAAGCTAAGCCAGGTGTAGTTTAAAAGCCGGGAGGAGCCAAGATAAGAAGAGTTTTTAAAAGATGGGAGGAGCCAAGAACTCACCTGGAGTAGTAACTGCGTCCGCTCGAGTCGGCGTACGAACGCGACGTATAGCGTTCGCTCGTGTAGGTGGAAATGCGCGGCGCGCCGTAGGCGGAGCCGTATCCGCCCCCGTAGCTACTGCGCCCGCCCTCCAGCGATGAGGTGTAGCCGCCCGCCGAGCGATACGTGCCAGTCAGACCCGATGACGCCGTGCTGCGGTGCGGGGACAGCACAGGCATATTTCAAACGCCACGCGTACGTTGTTCCGGTGCTACTACGCAGGACCGACCGCCCACTGTCGACACACTTCTCAACGCACCAGTCCACCTCTCTCTTCTACACTCTTTGCAGCCAACCACCGCTAGGGGGCGTTACACCACCACATAACCTAAAACCATACCACCACAAAAAACAACAAATTAACCACGAATCTACGCAATACACTATAGACCAGCAGCAGAGCCACACACACACTCACGCACACTGAAACTCTAGCAACTCCTGCAGAATTCCTGCTGCTGCTGCACTAACAACCGGATTGAATTACAGAAAAAGCGCAGTGTGCGTGGGTCGCACGCGCGTCGCAGGAATGACTAAAAATCCACACCGGTGGTGGGGGCCGGGGGGGAGGTAAAGTTTCTCGAAGCGGCGCCGGTCGAAAACACAGCATTTACAGGAAAATGGTGGGAAAAAACGGTATTAATAGACGGGCTATTTCGTATTTTTAGCCAAAAGTCGACGTCGCATTCTTTGCGCCGCCGGCGCCGACAACGAAACAAACATACCACGCATATAAACGCACTCCAGCAGGATTCCTCCTGCTGTGAGCATCCAGAGGGAAGGAGTATGTGTGTGTGTGTGTGTGTGTGTGTGAGAGAGAGAGAGAGCAAAAAAGAAACAAGGCCAAGGACCCGATGGGCAAACAATCGAAAACAAAAAGCGATCGAACGCACGCACAACAAACACACCCACGCACCCCGCGCAGACATACACACACACACACACACACACACACACACACACACACACACACACACACATTCACTCAGCGTACATCAAAGCAGCAGGAATCCCGCCACCTATTTTTACCACTACCACTCTCCTGCTGGAAAAATGAAATCACATGTAATTACTCAACACGCTGACGGGGACGACCCACTTAATTGTTTAGCTTCACTCCACCACCATCAACTCCTGCTGTATATTTATGGGGAGAAATCCTGCAGAATGCAAATCCTGCTGGCGTGCTCGGACCTCTCGTTGGGTTATCCAAGAATGCACACTGTTTAAACAACACTCTTTTGCAGGAGTTGTAGGAAGGCGGAGATTCTTCCTGCGGAGCAGTTTAGCACTTATCCTGCGAGCGTGCTGCGGCAGCAGGAATTTTAGGCGGCGCGGCGCACGACGGCTCGCGCGTTGCGACTGGCGTCGCCATATTACCAACCGAAAACGACAGCACAGGAAAATGACGTCATCGCGCCTGCACGTGCGCACGCGACGTGTAGTAGTGTATGTGGCCTATAGCTAGCGTGTGTATGTGAGAGTGAGTGAGCCATTTTCCTACTCTGACTCGCAGGAATCGCCCGTGAGTGAACAAGCGAGACGCGACCTTGACGCAGTTCCACCGACTATGGATTACGTAACTAAAATGCGCGCACACAGTCACACCTAAACGCCTTCTTTTCCCTCCTCCCATCATCCACAGCTGACGCAGCTGTCAGCAGGAATTTTGAATTTGCCGCGCGCATACACATCACACCTCCAATATTTACATTATCAACAACTTTGACGCTAACTTACACCTACTTACCGAAAATATTATGCAATCAGTGATACATCTTTGAAAAGATACTTTAATTCTCTATCGAATACTGTCAAATTGATAAGATTTTAATAGAAATTACTAAAGTTATTGATACAAATGTGAAAGGAAGCTTATATTGCCTAATTGTTACACAATTGTAATTTTAATCTCTAACAATAAGTATGGTTGTTTATCTTTATAATTGGCAGAAATTTTATGAAAATATAGGAACTAGATTAAATTATCTACAAGTTTATATCAAAATTAAATTGAAAATACTTGAAATAAACCTCGAAAATGCCAAAACAAAACTGGTTTGTTTCACAAGTAACGCGAAAATAAATTAATTTGAAACCTATCTACATGTTATTAATTTTAAGAGGGTAATAATTGACTTTATTAATAGTGTAATATATCAAAATAAAGAGAATTTAATACACTATCAACAAATCTTGAATTTATTACATTTTAATAGCTATTACTTAAATTATTAACAAAAATGTTTGAAAAATCAAATTTGTGTTATTATTATTTTAAACGTCAATTACGATGATTCGACAAAATATTAACAGGAAATCTAGAGATTCTTATAAAGTAGATTAAATTATCTTTCATTTCTTGTCAAATTTAAGCCAAATGTGCCTAAAATTAGCAAGTAAAACACAAAAACAATAATTGTTTATTTCTTCATTAAACAGATACCAACAACTAATCCTTTACGAGTAAATTTTATTAATTTTAATGTAGTTAGCATCAAATTTAGGCATGTCGTGATATAACAAATGAAAGATAATTTAATTCACTATCAAATAGTCTAGAGGAGCTAATAATTTAGTGCTAATTACTAGAGTTATAAAGAAATATATACGAGGAAGCAAATATTGTCTTAACATACAGACTTTTTCATTACAAACGTGAATTAGCCGTATTTCTTGAAATATTCCAGCACATGTTACACATATTTAGAAACTAGATAAAATTTCCAATCAAATGCTATCAAAGATATGTTAATTAAAGTTTAATCAACTGAGTAAATTCTAAAGAAATGTTAAGTCAAATTTTTCCAAGGCTAATTCATCTTTCTTGACATTTTTAAAATGTTTTCTTACTAATCTTAACAGAATCAGGAAGTGTTACATATTAAATTAAAGCTAATTTAATAGACTATCAATTATTCTAATCATTTACTTGCAATAATTTGTTATAACAAAGTAATAAGGCAAAACAGTTGAAAAAACAAGAAAAATGTATTTAACATATTAAACGTGAAATAAATAGTATGTAAGGCAAATATGCAAAAGTTTCGTATTGTTTATTCATAGCATACGAAATAAGCTTTCAGTTCGTGCAAGTTTCATGCAATTAGCTTGAAAATTAACAAAGTTATGAGTCATTAAATGTTGGACATTGTCAATTGTCAAATTTTTGGAAAAACTATTTAAAAAACATGGCACATGTGACAAACGAAAATTGAGTGATTCGCGAGAGAGGCGCAATCCTTCAGCAACGCGACGCTCTCGGAAATTTCGGAGTACCTCCTGAAAAGAACACAAAAATTCTCGTGATTTCGTCAAAATTCAAGAAGCAGTTTCGTTTTAATTTCAAAAACTCATTGCGCTACTATTATCTTCTATCTTCGTTGTAAACACGCACGTGTCGCATCGCACTACCTCACTCCATCACGGCACGTACGTCTTGTAAACTTAACCCTAAGTCTACGCAAGCAGTAACGCAG
The DNA here is from genome assembly GCA_027575185.1 of Mimaenictus wilsoni. Lineage (NCBI taxonomy): Eukaryota > Metazoa > Arthropoda > Insecta > Coleoptera > Staphylinidae > Mimaenictus > Mimaenictus wilsoni. Next base: position 11,427 of record JAODAC010016946.1, on the reverse strand, counting down.
AAAAAATCGAATCATTGCCGAAATTAAAATCGGAGGTATTCATGTCTAAAAGTGTTTGAAAAGCAGGCTTCACCAGACTGTGTCAGGAGCAAAGGGCAGTCAAGGAATAGGTGGCAGAATGGGCACCGTACATGCAAAAGTAAGGCCTGGATTGTGTAATTTTGTGGAGACATAACCTCAAACCCTGGGATTTTACTTGGTTTTTCGGTAATTTTTGCTGATATTTGAATATTTTGCAGGAAGGAGGCGCGCAAGGATCATTCCCACGGGCTGATATCAACTATGAGGAATGCCAGGAGAGTAAACAATTGCCACTTTCCGTTCCGGTAAGCAAAAAATTGAGGATGAATTTCTAAGTAAACAGCTGGATACCCCTGCATACATGAGTACATTCAAATATTTGATTAATTTTAACGTAGTTAATGTTTTATAAACAAATGGTGTGATGCATCAAATTAAAAAGAATTTAATTGACTATTGTTAGGTGATTAGCTGATTAAATTTCGTCAATAATTGCTTGAGATATTAATCAAAATATTGAAGATACCTAAATTTGATTTTATCAGAATAAATGACTTTGGTTCCAAAATGCATTTAGCATGATTTCTAAGAATATTTCAACACTTTATTTTCTTCAGAAAGTAGATAAAATTCCCAATAATATGATATGATGTTGATTAAACTAAATTATATGAATTATAAGTCAATTGTCGTCTAAAAATCTAGGTGAAAATTTCAATTTTAATTGTTTTGTTGTGTTTTAAAAAGGCGAGAGTGGACCGAATTCACGTCGAAGGCTTGGGAAGGACGAAGAATGATATTATCGAATCGGTAGTGAAGGATATCTTCACAGCGGAGACGTTTGAGGACGTTTTACTGAAGACGCATCGCGCTCGGATGAAGCTGGACCAGCTGAATCTGTTTCGGAACATCGCAGTGCATATCGACATTAGCCGTGGGCGGAAAGCGACGCCGGATGGCCTCGAGGTGACGTTCCAGGTGAAAGAATTGCGTCGGCTCGTGGGAGGTGTGACTACCGAGATTGGGAACAACAATGAGGGATCGTTGGTTGTTGGATTAAAAGCGCCAAATATGGGTGGACGTGGGGAGAGGATTCAGGCAGATTATAGGTAAGTATTGCTTATTTTTATTCTTTTTCTTAACACACATGAAAACAGTTGATTTCCTGAATTAGAAACTGATATTGATAGAAGTAGGAAACTTTAAAACTATGTAGCCTCTATAAAGTTAAATAGGTCGGTACATAATTAATTAAACTATAATTATACAAAATTTCAAGCTTTCAAGACTTTTCAATCTCGAATAATGGTTATAGTAGGTAACAATTCTTAAAATTGTTCTGTTAATATAGACAACCTAACTTGCATTAATCTTCATTTTTTCTGATTAACAGCTGGTTTTTGTTTCTGCATCGTGTGTAAAAATGGCGAATATTTTTACCTAAATATATCTTCTTTAGTCTATGATTAATTATATAAATGTAGGCAAACCAAGTTTCATCTATGTTCGTTTTCTATAATTAACAGTTGATTTGGTTTTTGTAATTTGCAAAAAATCTCTAGAACTAACAAAAGTTTTCGTAATTATGAGAATATCTAAATGTTTAGGGTAAAGTTAGTTTGAATTAAAAGTAGTTTTAAGATTTAAAATATAATTTTTTACGTTTTAATTGTTTCAACTTAATTAAGTTTTAAGTCTGTCAGAAATATCCCAAAGTAGGGCATCAGATAATTCTATAAACGATGATTATACGAAATATCTGGCTTTCCAGTCAATTCAATCTCGAATAATTGGTAAAATAGATAATTTTAAGAATCCTGTGGTAAATGTAGTCAACCCAAGTTGCAGTAATCTTCGTTTTCTTGGTATTAACAACTGATTTTTGTTTCCGTAACGTTTGAATAGCTAGAAAGTCAAATGGATTTCGAAAATTTAATGTAATCTTTCAAATTGTTATAAAATTATTTTACAATGCTGTTTTTAAGGTTTCAAATCAAAGTTTTCATCTTTGAAGTATTGATAACTTTAGAATTATTAAAGTAGTTTTTTTCTTCTTCTGAACTTTTTGTTGTTTTATTTTTAGTTATGGTTCAAAAAGGACGAATAATTTCAACATCGCCTTTGTGAAACCGCTGATTGGTGCTCGCAATCCAGTGATATCAACGTCTGTCTATCAGCGACATAGTGAATGGCCCACGTCTGGATTTAAACTGCGAGAGCGCGGTGTTATCTTCGATTTTGGTGTTCATTCATTTCCTCTGGTAAGTTTTGCCTCATTTATAATCTTTACAAGTTTTTTTTTTTAATTGTCGAGACTCCTACTTTGACAACACTGTCTATCCTTCGAAGCACTTCTCTTTGTGCAAACAACTTTAACGCCTAATTGCTTTCCGACTTTAACGTTTTTCTTTGTTTCCGCAAATGCATAGATCAAGCACAACTTCCAATATGATGCGAGCATCCGCGATTTGGGCGTGTTTAGCCGCAGCTCCTCGTTCGACATTCGCGAGGAGTCGGGCACGACGCTGAAGTCGGCGCTGCGCCACATCCTCTCGACGGACCTGCGCGACGAGGTAATCTTTCCGTCGTGCGGCTCGCTCTTTCAGCTCACCACCGAGGTGGCCGGCGTCGGCGGCAACGTCGGCTTCCTCAAGAACGAGGTGTATGTGCAGACAAACTACTCGCTGCTGGAGGACTGCGTCGTGCAGACGACGCTCGCCGGCGGCCTAATGAACGCGCTCAGCGACGAGAAGCAGATTGGCGTCTGCGACATGTTCCACCTCGGCGGGCCGCTGTCGCTACGCGGCTTCAAGACGCGCGGCATTGGCCCGAAGTCGGGCGACGATGCGCTCGGTTCGCTCTGCTACTTCTCCGGTGGGCTGCACCTCTACACGCCACTACCCTTCCGCCCAGGCAAGGGTGGGTTTGGTGAGCTGTTTCGCACGCACGCCTTTCTCAACTATGGTAATGTTGCGGATACTTCTGGTGAGTTTCAAACTAGTTATTTTTATGTTACCTATACTTAAGTCATTTCTGAGTCTACTTAAACTTCTTAAGTATGGTTTAACATAACTTAAGTTGAGTTTGCTTGAGTTACTTAAGAATACTTACCATATTTACACTTACCTTACTTAAATTAAGTATACTCAAGTAACATACTTAGGTAAGTCAGGTATATTATAGTTAACTATACTTCATTTACTTCAAGTTAAGTTGCCTTAACTTTTCAAAATTACTTAAGAATACTTAACATTAACTACCTTCATTAATGACATTTAAAATACCTTAATGAAGTATACTTAAGATATATATGCTTAAATTAAGTTGGATAAAGAAGTAGAAATATGAAATGTGTTTTGATTGTATGATAACTAGTTGATTCCGTCGTCGAACAATTGCGGAACAACATGCGAGTGTCGTCCGGCGTGGGCGTGGCGATACGCCTCGGGCAGATGGCGCGCGTCGAGGTGAACTACTGCTGGCCGCTGCGGCACGAGCAGGACGATCGCACCAATCCGGGCGTGCAGTTTGGCATCGGTGTGCAGTTCATATGATAGGAGGAGGCGCCCGTTGATTACGCCCTAGTACCGCCCCACATCAGCACCCCACCACATCCATCCTTCCTCTCGCTCACCACGTGTGTGCCTAGTCAAATTCAGATTGCGTAGCGACCAACAACGAGCCGTCAGTCAAACGTCGCCCTCTTGTGAGAATGTTAAAACACGTATTGTATTGATAACACAGATACTCGCCTGTATTTTTATCCTCGCCGCCCTCCTCGCTGTGGGCGGAGTGGTGCATTTACGCAGACGTTGTTTATTTTGATTGGCTGGAAATAATAAATATACTGTTGAAACTTAGGACTAATGTGTTTTTACTTGAAAATTATCGCCGCTAGTTTATTTTTAAAGCAAGTAGATGTAGATTTAACGTATTTAACTTGATAACTAACGCATTTAACGTCGAATTGACATGCTATTTCATGGATGTTACGTGGTACACACTTGAATCATTTAATTGGATTTTACTGATTTAACGTGATACAAAAACATAATTGTTCACTTTTCTCGTCTGTTTCCAAAAATTTAACCATGAGTTATACCATATTGTTTTTCTTATTTTTCTTGTGCATCGTACAAATAAACATTTAATAAAAAATTGAAAAGAGTAATGAGCAATGATGAATAAGAGCAATGTTAACTCTTGACATTGGTCATCTCAAATTTTATAAGTGAGATGTACCAAACTGACTTATTTTTCTAGCGCACCGTAATAATAAAAAATATAAAGTACGGTGCTCAATAAGATGAGTCAGATTAGATCATCTCAATTTTTTCAAGTGAGATGTACTAAACTGACTAATTCTGTTTGCGCACCGTAGTAATAAAAAAATAAAGTACGGTGCTCAAGTAAGTGGTGAGTCCGAATTGATCATCTCGAATATTTCAAGTGAAATGTACTAAACTAACTTATTTTTCTTGCGCACCGTAGTAATAAAAAATAAAAAGTACGGTGCTCAATAATATGAGTCAGAATAGATCATCTCAATTTTTTCAATTGAGATGTTCTAAACTGACTTTTTCTCGCGCACCGTAGTAATAAAAAGTACCTTGCAATTATGCTTGTAATTTGTGTAAATTGGTCAGAACTACAGAAATAAGACATCAACTTAAAATTATTGAAAGTATCTGCAAGTTTCATGAAAAATTTCCTTGGAAAATTAACCGCCAACTAAATATTATACCGATGAGCGTATTCGCAGACCTTAAGTTCAGGGCAGCGTAAAATGGCTCTCGAAATAAATGTTTAATAATTATTTTCTTGGAAACTACCCGGTATTACGTACTAGATGTTTCACAATAATGTTCTTCAAAGATCTAGAACCCGACTGTAGTTTTTGGTTTCAAAATTTCATTTGGCAGGGAGTGGGGGAGTCCACGTTAGATATTTATACTTAAGTCACTTAATTTCATTAAAGCTCTACATTGAATTGACTTTTGTCTGCATTTCTCTGTATCAATAATACACAAAATTGTGATTCACATCCCTTGAGGGCGGGTGGGATTAGAGTTGAAAAGGGGGGAACGTTTGGGAATGATGTGGGTTAAGAGGAAGGGTGGCAGTATAAGTCACGTGGGCATTGTCAATGAGTAAGGTATTTGACCGGTTGCAGACCGAGAAGGGTCGGAGGAGGAGGGTGATTGCATGCGCGCTGTGAATTCAGGGCAGTCAACGTGGCGCCCGCCGCGCCGGCTGTGCGTCGATGACGAACACATGCGTCACCCGGCGACGGCAGCGGCAGCAGCGGCGGCGACCACCCCTTCGACGACGATATCGATTCATCCGCGAAAATACCCGAACCGACGAACGAACGAATGAATAACCCCAGCAGCCGTAGACAGCCCTGCTGGCCGCTTTTGGGCCCCTCATTCGCCGAGTGGAAACGGGCGCTGTCGGGGGTGAATCACAATCAAAGCCACTAGCACCAGCCAGGAAAAAAAGGCCCATCTTACTCAGCTCAATTCACCTTCTACAACCAGTTAAACACACCCTCAGAGTCCAAATCAACTTTACTGAAAACTGGGACTCAGAATGAGCGTCTCAAGACTGCACAAAAACTAAATAGTGTGAATCTTGAAGCTTACAACGAAACAGGAAAGGACTCCTCTTCAAAGATCTGTCTTCTGTAAGTACTTATGTAACTGTAGCTGTAGTGAGGTTAACCTAGTTTTTAAAGTGTTTTCGGACTTATTGTGAGTTAATGTGTTAAGGCTTTTTTAATCTGATGCTTAGCTCATTTTTTTTCGATTACCACGAAGAATGGTAGTATTGATAGGCGTGAAATTAGTTTTTTGTTGTGAATCGTGTCGAAACAACGATGTCATGACCTTCGATGATATGTTTCATGATATCGATATTTTCTGTTTTCATTGTTTCCTACATAATTGCTTGTTGTTTTTTTATTAACTGAATGACCAACCCTAATTTACGTACATAATATTTAAAAGAAAATCGGAAACAGTTAGGAATTAGATATGAAATATGATTTTTAATTTTTGGCGTAGGGTAACCCTGGAATAACTTCTTTGAGTTTCAACCGAAGATTGTATGCATTCAAGGATGATTTCAACTGAATTTTTAAAGGTTTTAGGATTCATCAAAGGATCAAGGCTTTCTTCTCAATAGATCGAAGGTTCCTTTCGGATCCTAAGATTCGTTTTGATATATTTTAAAATAATTTTCAAGAATTACTCAATGCTAATTACGTAGGGTTACCCTACTATTCTTCTCTTTAGGTCTAAACCGAAGATAGTATATAAGATAGGTGAAGAGGATTTTTTGCAGTTTTTTACATCGATTAAGGGTTCTAAACAAACTTTAGGATCCAAGAGTTACTTGTTGGGATATTTTTAAGGGTAATGCATTGAAATAATTACCTAATTTTTATTTGCTTTAAACTAATGTAAAAATGTAACAACTAGATTCGAAAAAAGGCAATGTATATTTTTGACATATTCTAACCCTAGATTGGCTCCACAAAGCTTCACCCTAATATTGTATTTGTTTTAGGCGAGCATTTAAGGTGAGCTACTTAAGTTCAACGAAAGAGGGGAGATAAAGACGACGTGATGCTGTACATACCGTTGATGGTAGGGTTCTCCCTGGTCGCTTTCGGCTACACGCAGGATTTGGAGCTTCAAACCAGTAAATCTGCAGGTAATTTTAGTCACTTTATTTATATTCAATTGTTAAACTGTTAAATTGTAGTACACAAATTTATTATTACAAATATACCTAGTAATGATTACAGAAAATGTTTTAAATGATACTCGTCAATTTCAATGCATGTATAACTAACCCTGGATATACGCGCTCTATAAAAACACGATTTTGATTATCGCGATTAAATGTTTTGATCTCACCGATAACCGCGATATTCAAAACCGTGTTTTTAGAGAACGCGTATATCGAGGGTTACTTGCACATGCACTGAAATCGGCGGGCATCATTTTGAACATTTACTGCATCCATTACCAGGTATATCTGTAACAATAAACTGTGTAGTATCAAAGAGAAAGTCCAGCCAAGTGGCGCAGTGGTCTGGTCTATGGCTACTGACCGTGAGGTCCCGGATCGGTTTTCGGTGGGGACGCATAGTAAAGTGAATTCTTCTTCTTATCAATAGTATTAGCCTCTAATACGACTAATATCATTGAAAAAGAATTGAATAGAGCTAATGACCATAGTAGTTGATGCTCGGTAAACTCAAAACAAAAAAAAAGTAACAAGGAGAGTGTTCCAATTGCCCAACACCAAATTGAATGAAACATTTTCTCAAAAACGTTTGCCACAAATGAAGCATGCTATATATTGCTTTAACAGCACATTTGTCCGTGTCGCTTACGTAGTGTAATTGTAGAGTGCTTGTCTTCTGATCCAAGGTTTGCGGATTCGAATTTTGCCTGCGAACTTTTTTTTTCTTTTCAAATTATATATTTAACAAATAATATCAAAAAACGGCTCAAAACGGCATAAAATCCCGTTAACACAAGTTGTTTCTATATATGTACTACACATTATTATTATTTTGAAATTGGTGTTAAGTTTTTTTAAATGTAATGTAAAAGGTCACTGGAGAAGGAGTTTGTAAGGGTGCAGTTAAATGCCAAAAATAAAGGTGATCTACTACTGCTACTATATGTACTACACGTACAAAAAGTTTCATTCAATTTGATGTTGGACAATTGGAACACTCTCCTGGTAAACCAAGAAAATAATTTAGCCCGATTTTTATATTGGAAAATAAATTCATAAAATTAATTTTTACCGCTTACAGAAGGAACTACGAAAAAATGTTTCAACTTTTACTTTTTAGTCGTACATACAGTTGTACAGTTGTACAATTTGAATTTGCATTAAAAAATAGGGGTAGCCATTTAAAATTTCAAAGTTATTCCCATTCCACCCCCGGAAGTTGGGGGGGGCTGAGTAGGTCACGATCATATTTCTGCCATGGAATGATTACTTTTTGATTACCTACAATTTTTTTCGTACAGGGCATATTTCTCGATTTAAAGTTTTCACGTTACTTAGCCGAAACTTAGCCGATACAACGAAAAATAATGAGTGCAGCAGTAGATGCTCGATAAACTCAAACAAAAAATTCTGAGACGGACAATTGAGGTACTCACCTTGTAACTTTTACGATTTTTTTTAATAATTTAACAATGATATTACTTTCTACGTATAATCTAGGGAAACGGCTTATACACAGAAATTAATTTGCATTAAGTCATATGAATTAAGTAATATTACGTAATTACAATTTTGCATTCACTAATATCATATAAAGTAATTAATTATTCTTATTATAACATTGTATCGCAAAAGAAGTGACTTTTAAATATCAACATTAAATCTCAACCTTTTAATGACATTTCGAAATGTTAACTCCTCCCCTTTCCTTAAATGTTAAAACCTCCTCATTCCACATTTCCACATTTTATGAGTGCAAAATGCATAAATGTGAACTCATAAACTACAATGTGAAATAAAATGTCAAATTTTGATGCCTCCAGGCCAAACCGATGCACCCTTCGATGCAGATAGCTCTTCATCCTCCTCCTCTTCGTCGTCGGAGGCGGCGCTTAATATGGAGTACGAATCGAGCATGCAGCGCGCACTCGCCTGGCTGATTACGCAGCGCGACACCCACTACGGCTGGCACAACGACACGCCCAAAGTGCTGATGGCGCTGCAACTGGTGCAGCTCGACGATTCCGCCTCGATCCTGCCCACGCAGCTCGAGATGCTGCTCAGCACGAAGCAGATGGAAGTCGAAACCGTCATCCTGTTGTGGCGGCATCGCGAAGTTCCGATCACGCCGCCCAAGTTGGCAATCTTCGCGCTCGCCTTCAACGCCCTCTGCGCCGATCCACGCCAATTCCACGGGCACGATCTGATCGGCACGCTGCAGCATCACGAACTGGTGCAGGATCTCGACTTTGCCTACGCCACACTCGCAGCGTGCTCGGCGAAGGCGCACGTGCGCAAGAAGCAGATCCGCCGTCTCCTCGAGATTGCCAATGCGGCGAAGAGCCATAATATCGATACGGTGAGCGTGACGATCGTTGCGCTCAAGTGCATCGTGCGGGATCATCGCCACAGGAATCTGCAGCATTCGATTCGACGGCCTTGTATTTCCTTGGGACGGCAGCAGCTTAGCGATGGGAGTTTTGGTAATTTTATTTATGTTTTGGTCCTTTACATAAGTTATTCTTTACTTAAATCACTTCATATAATTGTTTCGAAAATCATTCATGATTCTTCTTTTCTTCCCAGGAAACGTATACAATACAGCAATAGCAATGCAAGCCCTCAACGACATTCCGGACATCAACGCCTACTGGAATCGCTCGGCGGCGGTGCGTTACATCGAAGGCAAGCAGGATCCGGACGGTGCTTTCACCGATCCGGGACTCACCGCCGAGGTTCTACTCGCGATGAGTTCCAAGGGGTTGGGCATCATTCGCAGCCTCGACTGTGGCGGACGAAGTGGCGATGGGTCTGCCGACGGAGGTGGCGCGCTAGATAACAACCACCTAATGGAGTTTGGCGGCGCCGCCGGCGTGACAAAGGCCGGCGGCTGGATGGAGCCGAATGGCGGCTACTACAACGACACCGAGCCGCGCAACATCACCGTCAGCTACACGCTGTGGATGGGCACGAATGTCACCGAGAACCATACGGTGCTGATTACGGCGTTGCGCAACACGTCCTTCTACAGCATCATGCAGCTAGCGGCCGAGATGAATCCGCACTTTGCCTTCGAGTCGTCGGAGTGGCCGAACGGGCACTACGTGCACACGCTCGGAGGGCACAAGGAGGAGCCGATGGGTTATCACTATTGGCTGCTTTATCGTCTGCCCGAAATGCCCGATCCTCATGCACCGCCTGGCAATAAGTTGGTTGCGCCTGTGGGTGAGTGAAATTACTACTACCTTCTAGCATTACATGCTCGTTATACAATATACTATTACTATTTATCTTTTAAATCTTCAAAATTTTAAGACGACAAAAACGTGTATTAACAAAAGAGAGGTGCAGCTGTAAAAAGTTTGGCAACTGACTTAAGTCATCAAATTAAATACAAAAGGACTGAACAACTTTTTTTTCAAAGAATAGTAAAATGTTTTTGTAGG